>APFE030414562.1:9293-23650 GCA_000404065.3 Pinus taeda
AAGGTTATAGGCAACAAGCTCCCAGTTCAAACAATATTGCCAGAACTTGACGAGGAAGGAAAAATTATATTGGAACCAGAAGCAGTCACAGAAACAAGAACTCGACAGCTACGAAATCAAATATCATAAAAATAATTTAAGAAAAAAAACCAATAATAAAATATTTATTTATCCATTAAATATGTTGGTCAAATTTATACCCAATTAATCCATTCTTAAACAATTTGCTTGTCATATTTTATCCTTAGATCTAATAATATATATTACACAAATTTACCTATCCAATTACAATAAAATTATATAATTGAGTGAAAGATTAACTAAATAGTTTCAATGCTAATGCACATTGACTTGAGCTCCCAAAGTCGTTAATTCAAACATGCTGCGATAGAGGCTGTCATCAATTCATCTACATCTATAAATCAAACTTCCCTCTTATGAAATAAGAGGTGATCAAGTTATCCCCTAGAATGAAACTTCTGAAATATGAAACGACTTGATGCCAATGATTCGACGTACCTAATCAAGATTTCTATAAGCTAATGGTAACATTGTACCTAGTCACAAAATGGACCCAGCGCTAATAACATTGCGGTGGTCTGAATTTGCCGTTACGCTTGTGGTGGCCGTTTCATTTGAACGGTCTAAAGTCAACCAAATCATGGTTTACAATTTTAGATGGGCGCTACAAATTTCTTAGGAGTGGTTTGCGAAGGGGGAGGAATTTCCGGACGGTCAAAAGTGGTCGGTATTTGGGCAAATTTAAAAAATAAAAATCTTGTAGAGACAGTGTTTGAATCATGTTTTTATGGTGGAAATGGATTCAGCACCATCAAAAGCACCATAAAAAATGTGTAGGACACCTAATATTTTGAATTTTAACAACTATAACTTGGATTTACAACAATCTTTGCCGGATTTTCTCTGAATATAACTAGAATTTCCATAACTTTCCGGGCAATTCCTCTAGTTAGATAGATTACTGCTTTGTTTGGATTGCAAAAATGACAATATTTTTTTTTTTTAAATTGGAAGAGTAATTTTTATTTTTATTTTTAATAGAAAAAATAGATTCATCATTCTCAAAAATACTTGTGACATTCAAAATCTTGAAACTTAATTAATAACTGTAATTTAGATTTACAAAAATCATACTACAATTTCTATAATTTTCTGAGCCTTTGGCTTGGTCAAGTCCTCAGCCAGGGATCAAAACTCTTTATGCATTTCATGATTAGGTGTCCCGCTCCTCTCTTCCAGTTGCATTTCGCTAGGGGCATGCCATGACCTGATGGAGAAAGTCATGCTAATCAGTTTCCCTCATGTCTGTCCCATTTCTGGTTCAGGTCTCGGTCTAAAATCAATGAAATTCATGATAGTCAAGGTCTGGTCCTATTTCAAGACAAAGTCATTTTTGGTTTGAGTCTAGAAATTCATCAGTTTGGTCTTCGAAAAAACATGACCAGAAACGAGCCATGCAGGCCAGAGGGAGATCTTATACACCTACAGCGCAGAAAGCTACATCATCACCACAATAGACATCAACTCTTCTTCAAAACTCTGTTTTGAAGAAAAGTCAAACAAGGTCAATCATGACAAAATTTTCCAAAAAATCGACAGTTGACATTTTCAGATACATTCAAAGATTTCAAAGCCAGATGCCCCGTCACGCCGTCCCTGCAAAGATGTGCCAAAGATTTCATCATTTGAGCCAAAATTTCAAGGAAAAAGTGAAAATCATGGATTTTAAAGGTCAATGAAAAAGTGCAGAACACAAACATTAGAAAAGGGGTTTTTGAAGAGGAAAAAATCAAAGCAGTTTCTCTCAAGCCTATAAATACATATTGTGGCCCAAAGCAAAGCCATTGTGTCATTGGAGATGTGGAAAGACATTGCAGAAGGTGGGAGAGTGAGATTGTTGAGAGTTTGAGTGAGTTGGGAGGTGACTTGGGAAGCGCAGCGCACACAGGCAGGAGCACGGCACACTCACCATGCACGACGCATACTCAGCCAGCCCGCCATTGAACGAATACATGGGCGCGGCGCATATAAGGCGTGCGACGCACTAGGTTTTGCGAGCGGTGTACAGTGACAAAACGCCCAGAACGTGCCAAATCACTTCCAAATTTTGGGGAAGCCTATCAAATTGAAAGGTAGGCTCTTATACATCTTTTGTTCATCAAGTTTTATCAAGGATATGGTGTTTGTGAAGAGGTTGAATGTCCCTCAAAATACATAATGTCAACCATGAGAAAATCATCAAGAAAATGAGAGCTGGGGCTGTAAATTTGTGTTGATATTTGCCAAGGTCTCACTCCACCCCCCTATTCCCCTCACCTATCATTTTTTTTCATCATCCCTTGTCATTTTTCCCAAAACCCTATCCTAAGTCACTACCAAACCCTCTCCCTATCCCACCACTATTTGGTTAAATCAAAATCACCTCGACATCAGCTCATTGTGCAAGCCAAGCTGTGGGAGAGGGGTGCATGGTCAAAGAGTCAAAAGAGTTAAAGATTGGGGGAAAATTTGAGTGTTTTCATAGCGCGCGGCGCATGCACCAAAGAGAACGACCACTCATTGTGCGCGGTGTACACAAGGCCCGTTCACTGTGTAAATATAACATTGGCGCAGTGCGTACCTTGCGCAGGGTGCACTAGCAAGAGCGCGCGGCGCACAGAAACATAAGGCCCATAAACTATCCAATCTGCCTAAAACTTTTGGATGCTCCTCAAATTTGATAGGTAGGCCATCTACCTCTGTTCTTGCACCAAAATTTGAAAGGGATAACATGGTGGTAGGGGTATAAATCAAGTACAAACATTTTTATAAAGCCAATGAAAGAGAAACAATGGAATCATGATCCTAGGGTTTATGCTACAGTGACAAGGCTGCCAATATGTTTCAAACCATCCCAAATCCCTGATAAATTTCTCCCTTTAAACCCCTATTAATATTTTCATCATTCCCCTCCTAAACTCCCCTGTTTTATTGTCCCCTTGGTGACAAATTTGCAAAGCATCTATCAGTTCAATGATTTCAGAGGGTAGCAAAGAAATTCAGGGTACAAACATCAGCAATGACATCGGAGATTTCGTCAGATTATGAAGGGGAAACCCACAGTGATACAGCTTCAGGGGAATAGTCTCCCCTGAGACCTAGGAGTGGTAAACATGTCAGGGATGAACCAAAAACACTCATTGATTTGGAGGCATGTCCTCTCACTATGTCTTGTTTCCAGCACTTGGCATGTTTCGAATTTTCTCAGAGGGTGGCAAATGTTAGAATTCATCATGAGTTGGCCCGCCTCTTTTCACTTCAACTACATGGAGGACATTCCATCTTGGCAGGGGTCACCTTCACATTGACACCCGAAACCATATCATTGGCAACAGGCATACCGAATGTTGGAGAGCAATGGCACAAGAAGATGAAGGTGGAGAGGGAACTTTATGAGCTTTACATAAAGGCCAGTTGTTTGAGTAAGCTCACGAGAGTTTTCCCATTCAGATTTTTGAGAGATGATTATGTCCCGCTCATGAGATTGATCATGAAATACTTCAGTTGTGAGGGAAGGTTTTCTCGCATTTATGCCTATCACATCAGGTTACTCATGCACTTCACCAGGGTGCGCATGATGAACCTACCATTTTTTATTTACGGTAACATGGAGAGGATGAGGAAGTTCATGCAGCACAAGACCCCTCGGCAGCAGCTCAACAGTGTATATCACTTTTCTCTCATCCAGATTTTGGTGGATCATCAGTTGGGATTACAGGGCATTACTTGGGAGGACTTTATCTCACGTGACTTCTTCAACACCCCACAGGTAGTATCAGAGGCAAAACATGAGATAGGTGGTCCTTCTCATCAACATGAGTGCCATGAGACCACTATGATGCCATTTTCTGTCACATATCAGAGAGGCTATCCGAAAGGCACTAGGCCTTTGTTTGCAGTAGCAAAGCGAGTGTTATCTCTACCCGGGGTAGAAGGGGCCTCGCTTGCGGCATCGACTACACAGGTATTGGACAAGGGCAAGGAGCCCATGCATGATGAGGGGCCATCAGGAGCACAGGAGACCAGTGTCATCCTTGTTCCGGATGAAGAGACAGAGGCAGAAAATGCCAAACTTAGGATGACCATCCAGGAGTAGGACACGGAAATCAAAGACTTGATGCTAAATTTCGAGAGGGCTAGATGGGTCATCAACTATCTGGAGCAGAGGAACAAACAGTTGGAAGACCAGCATGTGATCATGGAGCTACAGAACATCTGTGAGGATCGCCTAACTGCCCAGCAGAGGAGGATTGAATTCACTTCATTAGAGCAACGGGTTATGGATGATCGTGAGTCTTTTCTTGAGAGAGTCAACATGCACCTGGAAAAAATGTTGAACAAGGCCAACAAAGACAACACATTTCTGAGACACATGGCTCATCATTATAGGGCAAGGAACTTGAGTTTGAGAGCCTGAATAAGGAGTTTGAAAGCAAAACTAAGGAAAGCCACAAAGAGGGAAAAAAGGGAAAAAGAGTAAGATAGGCTCAGGATCTTGGCTGAGGCCTCCTTGACTCAGCAAAGCGCCCCATAGAGAACTTCCAGCCCAAATATCAAAAAAATTGGGCAAATTTTGGTCACATGTATATTTTTTGGGCGAAAAACATGGATTTTCTCTCTGTGCGTCGCGCACCCTGCGCGACGCTAAACTTCTAGCACTCCAATCGAAGAAAAGTTTGCATTTTTGGATTCAAAATTGAAATTTACATCTATTGGTGTCCGGGCTAGAGATTTTGATAAGGTTTGGGTCACCTAAAGGTCAAAAAATGCCCAAAAATGGCCTTTCTGCCACCTTTTGGACACACAGAAAGCAGTCTTGGGAAAATGAAGACTTGGAGGGACAAATGAGCTTCAAATTCAGAGATTCCAGTGGTGTTAGAAATTAGACAGGCCAAGATTTCTAACAAGCCCACCTGGGAACATTCTGGACACATTGAAGTGCCCCAAAATAGGTCCCAAAGTAGCGCGATGCACAGAGAAAAGCGCGCTGCGCACAGAGGAAAAATTGCCAATTTGCTTCCGTTTCATGAAACTTTGGATTGCGACTTCTCCAAGTGGGCTCACTCATCTACACTTCGGTTTTTTGGCACCAAAGGCGACATTTAGAATGTTTTTTCTCCAGATTGGCTTCTATCCAAGTGGCGAAGGAAGGCACACGGTCACCCCAAAGCCATTTGTCATGTTTGTAATGCTGCACCTGTAGCTGATGGTTGGCTCTTCATCTCCATTTTGTAATGATTTGAGTAACTCCTGAACCCTTGGGCATTCTATCTCTTCATGCACATTCTATATATTGTATGCAAACTATATGCAAAGGGTTGGTTGGCTTGTAACTTCTGGGAGACTGTGGTAAAGAAACTTTGTTTCTGCATTGTATATTTTTACAGAGAATTAATGAAAGGTAGCGGCTCTGTTTCATGAGATTCCTATGGTTGTGAGTATAGCAAGTGTTTCTCTTATGTTTCATATGTACCTTTTTATGTTTTGTATTCCATTTCGCCTTTATTTCTAGTGAAGTTTTTTGAGTGAGATCAGGTAGAATTCAATTCTATTGCTCTACCTGTGGGAAACTTTCACATACAATGTTCATTCTTCTGTTTGAAAAGGATTCGTGTCACCCATGCCCTTTTCAAATTCTTAATCATTCTCTCCATTTCTTAGTTTTGTTCCATAGTTTCATTTCGTATCTATTTCTGGTGAAATTTTTCGAGTGAGATCAGGTAGAATTCGATTCTATTGCTCTACCTATGGAAAGATTTCACACACAGTGTTCATTCTTCTGTTTGAAAAGGATTCATGTCGACCATGCCCTTTTCAAATTCTTAATCAATCTTTCCATCCCGCCACATTTTAAAACTAAAATTGCTATGCTTTCAGCCTACCTTGCCTCACGAAATAATTTGTGCCTTCATTTCAAGTTCTTTGTTCATTGAGGTCCAGTGATCCCATAACCTCCCAGAAACACAGTCATTCACAAAATCAATCTTTATTTTTATTTTCGCTTACTAGCCTAAGATAAGTATTTCATCGTAAGTCATCTCAGGCCATTCATTTACTTATTCACTGAGTGTGACTCAGAGAGAGCCCTCTCCTATTCTGGTAGGGCTAGCTACCAGACTGAGCTTGGTTTGTGGTTACCCTGAATTTTTCCTTCCTTCAGCCTGAGGCAAATTTAGGTGATAACATAGTGGCGACCCCGCTGGGGACAAAGTTTGAAATCAAATCCCCTTGTTTCTTAATAATTTTAAGCTCCCGAATGATGAGCTTAGGATCAGAAAGGATGAGCAATTTGGTTGTGTCCTGTGATTTTTCTCAATAGCACGCTGGCTTCGAGACGATATACCAAAGCCAATCCAGACCCGGATCCTCCTCATATCTTCGAAAACCCCAATTTGATCGCCAGGCTCCTTCGGCAAGAGAGCACCATAAATCCCGTGTTCAAATCCCATTCATGTCCCAACATTTTTGAGTATCTTGAAGAGCTTTTGTTTGACGATCAATTCGAGATATCACTGTTTGAATCTAAATCTGAAAAGGATGTTGATTACACCGTTCCCGATCCGCAATTTCTTGTAGATATTGAGACGGAAAGAGCTAACAAATTAATTGATAACTACATTGCCACACAGCCTCAAACTCCACGTACAAGCCCCGTGCAGACCGTTCACACTCCTCCAACACCCCTAAGGCCAAATCCACCAAAAATGATGGCTGCATGTTTTGTACCCCTTGTTCTACCCCAAGTTCTAGATGATATGCCCGCTGATTACCAAACCAAAATCCCATTCTTTGATGGCTCTCCCAGTGGCATTACTGTGCAGCAACACAAGGAGCAAATGACAGATTTCTTTGAACTTTATGATATTAATGTGGAGAACGTGTTAATGAGGCTCTTTGTACAAAAATTTGTAGGTGAGGTGAAAAAATGGTTCAGAGGTCTACCGGCAGCAAGTATCGACACCTTGACGGACCTACATAGAAAATTCTTGAACTGTTGGGAAGTGAAAAAGAACCATCTTCAGATTTTGTCCGAGTACGAGCAAATCAAGAGAAAGGTTGGTGGGTCAGTCCAAGATTATTGCATGAGATTCAATACAATATACAATGAAATTTCGGATGATCTAAGCCCACCCGTGAGACTAGCCATGGTGAAATTCCCTGATGGTTTTGATGCTAATATGGCTTATCAATTGAGAGAAAGGGAACCCATCACAATGGAAGATATGCAGAGAATTGTAGTCAACGTTGAGGCAAACCTGCTGTCCAAAAGAGCTAGAGCGAATGAAGAGAAGAATACCATTGTGAAAGAAGAATCTTCTGCAATAGATCAGCTTCTCAAAAAAGTAGAACAAATGTTTGAAAGGGTAAAACTTGACAAACCAGAATCACAAGTGAGGAATCCTAACTTTCGTGGTCTGCAACAGCCATAGTATAGGATAAGACAAAGAGATCAGTGAACTTAAGAGCAGACTGCACAACAACCGGTACAAACACCTTTGCAGCAGAATTTTGTTCATGGACTAGAATCAGACGAGGATGGGAATGTAATAGGCGAAGAAAACCATCTATTTACCCTAGATGACTTGCCTACTTACATTACTGAAGAAGAAGAATGTGCAGTGAATTCAGCTGCACACCAAGACATTGATTTTATTCTAGCTAGTGACAATGTGTTGGAAGAAGAATCAGAAGAATACCAAAGGGGGTATATGAATGCTCTGTCTGCACAACAACAACAATATTCACTTAGAAACAGAGATGCTCCGGCCATACCAATTCAGAAAAGGAGGGAGAGTGAAAAAACAAAGAATGATTTATCAGCTACACAAAGAAAAGGAAAGGAGGTGGTTGGTCTGGAGAGCAGCAAATCAAAATCTGCAGAGCAATCACAGCAACCTGCCACCTCAAAGCAAGAACAAAGGAAGGAGATCCCAGTCAAGGACGTAGAAAAAACTCGCACCTTTAGCCTAGAGAACGAGATTTTTAAGTTAAAGATATCCATCCCCCTGACTAAAGTAATGAAGAACAACACTTATAAAGGACAGATTTCTAAAATGTTGAATTGGGACCCAATGTCCGACATGGTAAATGTAGAAGAGGATCAGCCTGAAATGATTTTTGGACCAGCATTAAATGGTGAGTCTCGTGACAATGAGGTGCCCCCTTTCTACATCAATTTGAGGTTTCATGATTTTATTTTACATAATGCCATGTTCGATTCTGGAGTGTCTCACAATCTCATGCCCAAGGCTATCATGGATAAGCTTGGTCTGGATATCACTCGACAATATCATGATCTTTATTCATTTGATTCCAACAGAGTAATATGTATAGGTCTCATCAAAGACTTGGTTGTGAGTTTGGATCAGCTTCCTATGAAAAATGTCTTGATGGATGTGGTGGTAGCAGATATTCATCCAAGGTTTGGCATGCTTCTTTCCATGTCTTGGGTAGAAAAATTGAAAGGGACACTACAGCTGGATTTCTCCAATGCAACAATACCAATGTTTGGACAAATGAGGAAGTTATATCAGGAACAAAAGATGAAATACATGATCACAAGCAAGGAGAAACCAATCAATCATCCCATTAACTATGTACATACAGATTTAGAGTCTTTTGTTTTGTTTTTAAATAGTTTAAATGAGATAGATAGCCAGATGGTAGAAGCAGATGACATTCCAGAGATAACAGAAAATTTTAGAGAAATTTTGAAGAAAGAAAGACAAGAAAAACAACAAAAGATTGGGCAGTTAGCTGAAAACGATGGGCAGCAAGCAGACAAAGTGCAACAAACTGATTTTCAGCACTTACAAGAGGAGGAAGAAGGCTTATGGACCATGGATTTTGATGGAGCAGTAGGGAATGATGGAGCTGGTATTGGAATTTGGGTACGCAGTCCTTTCTCCGCCCCAAACAAAGTACCTAGCAGCGTGAGAGTTTGCTCCTACAAGCTGGCCTTCGAATGTTCCAATAATGAGGCTGAATATGAAGCTCTGATTGCTGGCCTGAAAATTCTTAGAAAGTTGAATGCAAAGAGGATTTTAATATATGGCAACTCCGAGTTGGTAATAAAATAGGTCAGAGGTGAATATCAAGCAAAACATCCTAGGATGCGGGCCTATCGAAATGCAGTTTTGGACATCTTGAAGCTATTTTCTGAAAATACTTTGACATGTGTGCCAAGAATCTAAAATAGTATTGCTAATGCTCTTGCCAAGGCAACAAGCAGCTTGAAAATCCCCATGAACTCCAGCAATAAATTTGAAATCCATGTCAAGCACCGTCCAACCATTCTAGACAATCAGTGACATTGGCAAGTATTTCAAGATGACGAGGAGATTAAAGATTTTCTGCTCAATAAAGGAAAGTTTGAAGAAACCTCAATCGATGAGGAAAGTGATGAAGACAAAGGGAATGGTATAGATGAAGTACAGATCAATCAAATGGACATCATGCAGCTGAAGAATAACATCATTCCTAAAGGCTTGATACCCCTTGAAGAACTTTTCGATCAGGATGATGTTGCCCGCAAGCCAAATTTGTAGCCCATGGAGAAAGGTGTAGAAGAAGTCAACATTGGTACAACATCAAATCCAAAATTGGTAAAATTGTCCAAAACACTACCGCCAAAAACCAAGGAAAAATATATTAATTGGATGGCTTCATTTGCAGATGTATTTTCTTAGGACTATTCAAATTTGAAGACCTATGATACAAATATCATTCAGCACACCATACCTATCAAGCCCAATCAAAAACCGTTTAGACAAAAGCTGAGAAGGATCAATCCAAAGTTGTTCCCATCCTTTGAAAAAGAGGTAAATAGGTTGTACAAGTCAGGTATCATTGTGCCCATCAGATTTTCAAATTGGATTTCTAATTTGGTACCCGTAAGAAAGAAGACTGGTGAGATCCGCCTATGCATTGATTTCAGAAATCTAAACAAGGTCTCATTGAAGGATTACTATCCGCTGCCCAAGATGGACCATGTACTTTAACGAGTAGTGGGGGCATCCCGTATGTCACTGCTAGATGGTTATTCCAGATATAATCAAGTTGTTGTCCATGAAGATGACAGAGACAAAACAGCATTCACCACTCCATGGGGAACATTTCACTATGCCAAAATGCCATTCGGTTTGAAAAATGCAAGTGCCACATTTCAACGCGCAATGGACTTGGCATTTTCAAATGAGAAGGATGTATTTTTGGTGGTGTACTTGGATGACTTGACGGTGTTTTCAAAATCTGACGAAGAACACATGCATCACCTAAAAATTGTCTTTCAAAAATGCAGGAAATATGGTTTATCGCTGAACCCAAAGAAGAGCTTGTTTGCCATTGAGGAAGGAAAATTACTTGGGCATATCATTTCAAAAGATGGCATCCACATAGATCCCACACGTGTCCAAGTAATTCAACAAATTGATTTGCCTACAAACAAAATGGAAATACAATCATTCAATGGTAAGATGAATTTTCTACGTCGTTTTGTACCCAATCTTGCAGAACATTTGAAAGCAATGACCAACATGCTTAAAAAGTACAGCTAGGTGAAATGGACAGATGAGGCGGTAAAATCTTTCAATTTTATTAAATTGTCCCTTTCTTCAACTCCAGTTCTAGTAAGCCCGGACTATACTCAGGATTTCATAGTGTTTTCTTTTGCTTTGGAGCATACTATGGCAGCGGTATTATTGCAGAAGAGAGAGGGTCATGAAAGACCCATTGCATTTTTCAGCAAAGCTATAAGAGACGCAGCTTTAAAGTATAACATCATTGAGAAGAAAGCTCTGGCATTAGTAAAGGCATTAAAATATTTCTGGGTATATATCCTACATTCTCATATTCTGGCCTATGTTCCTAATACTGCTGTAAAAGATGTTTTGGTACAGACCGATCCGGAAGGGAGAAGAGGCAAATGGATTGCAACCTTGCTAGAATACAATGTGGAGATAAAGCCTACAAAGATGATCAAAGGACAGGGGTTGGCGAAGCTAATGGGTGAATCAAATTTGCATGCATTTGACATAAATCTGATCGCCGCCCTGACCGATGAAAATGAGAAAGGAACGTCAATTCAGGTGTCCGAAATGTTTGCGTTGTCCCCAAGGTATTATGATATAATATATGTGCTGAAAAATCTATCACCACCACCTCGCATGACTAGAAACAAAGCGAGAACACTTAAATTGAAAGCTGCCAAGTTTTGTATTTTGAATTCTGCATTGTATTGGAAAGATCCCGGTGGCATTTTGCTAAACTGCCTAGTGGAAGAGGAGGCAAAGAAATCCATGGAAGATTTCCACGGAGGAGCGTGTGGTGGTCATCTTTTTTGGAAATCAACAGCTAAAATTTTTTTGAGAGCAGGGTACTACTGGCCTGTTGGCATTATGGCACAGGTTGGAGCTATGGCACAGGTGTTGTCCTTGATGGCAACTCTCTTTGGTAACAGATCTCAGTTCAGGCACTCAGAAATAAGAAAAAGACATATACGCAGGTTCTTCGAGACAAAGACGCGTATACACGCAGGTTGTATGTCACAAAAGCGCGTATATGTTGGGGATCATACTTTTGGTCCATGGTAGTTAGTCCTTGGAATTTGAACCTATGTTTTGGACCATGGCGTCTCGTCAGATGTGTTGATCCCTAGTTTTTGGGTTCATGGTATTGAAATGTTATGGTTTTGGACCATGGTATTGTGGAAGGCCTAAGACTATAAAAGAGATCTTGTGGCAAATGATTATATGAATGATTATTGAAGATCTGATAAAGTGCAAGAGCTGGCATATTGATATTTGGGTGATCTGGATCTAAATGAAGGAGGAACCTTAGTGCAAAAGGAAGGATAAGTTCTATTCATGGGTCAAAATCTTTAAGCTTGAATGATAGTATCTTTGTATGATTTTGATCTGCTAGATGTGGCGCTTGCTTGATCTATAAGTCTGATAATCTGGGTTAATTAGTGATTGAATATCTGAAAAGGTGAATTATCCCTTATAGATCTGTACGCAGGTTCAGTGAAGTGAAGGCGCGTATACACACAGGTTTAGTGAAGTCAGAACGCGTATATGTAGGTTGTTCCATGTGCAGAGGCGTATGCATGCATGTTTCAGGCTGATAAAATAGCGTATATGTTTTAAACTAAGATCTTGCTACTTCTGTTTATTACTGCTGTGTTCTGGGTTCTGTTTTCTGGTATGTGGTTTCTGGTACTGTGTTTTGGGTACAACTGTCAGAGAGATATCTACTTGATTCAGATCTAATTGGTGGAAAGGAGATTGGCTGATAGAGAAATTCTTGATTGATGTTCATTTATGAAACGTGGTCCCTAGAGGAAAGAGAAGGTTGTAGCCTTCTGTAGGCCAACACCTATGTACTAGTATCTTGGCTAGTGCAAGAGCTAAGGGGGTTGTTGCTCCCTTCCAGGAGAGTCTGGAAAATGAGAGAGGGTTGTAGCTCTCTGCAGGTTGCAGCCTGTGTACTGGTAAATGAGTGCATTAGTACAATTGTAAAAAGAAGTTTCTAATTAAAGAAAAGATAGAGACGAATTGCAGCAGGTGGTTTTCACCCACATTGGGTTTCCACCTTATATCTTGTGTTCTTGTGTGTGATTGTCTTTCTGCTCTGTTTCTACATCACCGATTAACAATTATCATTAGAAAGATTAAGTAAATTAAAAGTTTGCTCTGTATACACGGGTTTCCTTCTGAATAGTTGCGTATATATGCGGGTTTAACTAACTAAAGTAGTGTATACAATTTGTTTAAAAAAAATAAAATAAAAGGAATATTTGGCTTGATAATACTGATTCACCCCCCCCATCTCAGTATTATTTCCAACAATTGGTATCAGAGCAGGTCCTTCTGAAGAAGCTTGATCGCTTGAAGGAAGATCTTTCAACATGAGAAACTACAGGAGGGAAGCATCAATCAGACCACCAGT
This sequence comes from Pinus taeda, assembly GCA_000404065.3. Classification (NCBI taxonomy): domain Eukaryota; kingdom Viridiplantae; phylum Streptophyta; class Pinopsida; order Pinales; family Pinaceae; genus Pinus; species Pinus taeda. The sequence continues at coordinate 22,302 of APFE030414562.1, forward strand.
TTTTGATGGAACAAACTTCGTATACTGGAAGGTTAGAGTTACTGCCTATCTTCAATCTCTGGGTACTGAAGTCTGGGATATCATAGATACAGGGTATACTTTTCCATCATCGACTCCCACAGATCCGGCTGAGAAGAAGAAATATGAAACGAATGCAAAGGTGGTCAATACTCTATTGGGATGTCTATCATAGTCTGAATTTGTCAAAGTCATGCCGTATAAATCCGCTAAGGAAATATGGGACAAGATTGTTCTAAGATATGAAGGAGATGATCAAGTAAAATGAGAAAAACTTCAAACCCTCAGAATTCAATATGAAAATCTTAGAATGTACAATGATGAAAGTGTGGCTAACTATTTTCTTCGTGTAGATGAGATTGTTAATTGTATGAAAAACTTAGGTGAAGAAGTAAAAGAGGCTGTTGTGGTTGAAAAAGTTCTAAGACCTTTGTCCCCTAGGTTTGAATCTAAAGTTTCTGCAATAGAAGAAAATGAGAATATTCAAAACCTTAAAATGTCACACTTGCATGGAATTCTAACTGCTTATGAAATGAGGAAAGGAGGACCATCAGATAGGAGAGAAGCTTCCTTCAAAGCTTCTGGCAAAGGAGACTACTATGAGTCTGGACACATATCAGAAGAAGAAGAAGAATCGAATTTTGTCAAAAATCTTCAACAGGGCACTAGACGATTCCGAGGTAAGTTACCATTCAAATGCTTTGCCTGTGGAAGAGTAGGTCACTATGCTACCAAATGCCCTCACAAGGATAAGATTGACAAGGGGAAAATACATGTTAGATGGAACAAGAAACAAAATGCAAATAAAAAAAGCTATTAACACATGAAGATAGTGATGGACTCTCAAATAACGATGAAGATGAACGAGGTAATCACTATAAACTTCTGATGGCTTTTGAAGATGATGATTACGTGGATGCTATAGATGTAGATGGCTTTTATGAAGATATTTATAGACTCAAAATATGTTTAGAAGAAAATAATATGATCATTGATACTCTGCAATTTCAACTTGATGAAAAAGAAAAATCTCTTGAGAAGTTAGAATGTGAAATTGTTGGTCTTAGAAAATAAATTGAGAAAACAAAGGCCCTTAATCTTAAATTTGTTAAAGGATATGAAACTCTAGATGAGATTATCAGTGTACAACGTTCCCCTCTAATCAAGATAGATCTGGGGTATAATGCAGCAAGAAGGAGTGAGCAAAGGCCCAATAGAAATCATCAGGTAAATCAGGGACAGTCTTCCTCAAGGACGAACAAAGACTATCAAGAAAATCAGGGGCATGCTACCTTAAGGAAAAACAGAAGCTACAACCAGCCACAGGTAAA
>APFE030414566.1:0-16375 GCA_000404065.3 Pinus taeda
TTTCCTGAATGGACCACATGTATCTATATGTACTAGCTCAAGAGGCATGCTAGCTGATCCTTCCTTCTCTGGAAAGTTAGTTCTGGTTTGTTTTCCAAACTGACATGATTTGCATATGGTGTTTTCAGGAATTTTGATATCTGGGAGATCGCGAACTACCTAATATTTGCATGCTTTCCTTATTTGTGAAAAGCTTAGATGCCCCAAACTCCGATGCCATAACCAGTGCTCATCATCCTTGCTCAGATAGCATTGTTGTTGTTCTTCTTCAAATATGTACGGATTATTTGGAGTTCTTTTGCCTTTGATCACTGTTTTACCTGTATCAAGATCACGAACAAGACATCCATTTGACCTGAATATTACCTCGGTTCTTTGATCACACATCTGGCCGACACTTAGAAGATTATGCTTCAATCCATCAACATACAAAACATTTCCAGCCTTGACCTTTTCTTTTAACCGAGCAATGCCTTTTCCTTTTATAGTTGCAGGAGTATCATTTACAAAAGAAACTTTCTTTCCCTTTTCTAGAGCAGAGTAAGACTCAAGTTTTTCTTTCTCACCTGTCATATGCTTCGAACATCCACTGTCAATGTACCATAGATTTTCTTGTCCCTCTGCATAAAATGATATCCCACATCTTTCTGTTTGTGGTTCCTTTATTCTCCATGTTTTGATGCTTGAGGCTTGTTCCTTTTTCTGCTGAAACCTGCTCCTGCATTCAGAATCTTCATGACCAAAGTTATTGCAAATAGAACATTCAACTTCATTTTCAAGAGCCGAAAAGTTGTTATAGGTCCCTTTTGTAATCCCGGTCATACTTCTTTGTTTTTGAGCTTCTCTAGTCATGAGTGTTTTATATGCAACACATTGAGCTGCTTTGTGACCAAAGTTATGACAAGAAAAACATTGTCCATTGAAGAAACTTCTGCGGTTATCAAATCTACCGGCCAAGTGATTGTAATCTCTATTGTTATTCATTCTTGAACCAAATTGAGAAGACTTTACCTGTGGCTGGTTGTAGCTTTTGTTCACTCTTAAAACAGATTGCCCCTGACAGCCTTTGTTTGCAATTTGTCCCTGCTTTACCTGATAGTCTCCATTGTGCTTTTGCTCACTTCTTTTTGCTGCATCAAGATAACTTTTTGAAGTGGATGCTTAAGAAGTTTCTCCATTATAGCCCAAACCTGTCTTGTTCAGAGGAGAACGTTGTACATTGATAATCTCATCCAGAGTTTCAGATCCTTTGACAAACTTAAGATTAATAGCTTTTGTTTTCTCAATCTCTTTTCTAAGAGCAACAATTTCACCTTCTAACTTTTCAAAATGTTTTTCCTTTTCATCGATTTGAAATTGTAGAGTATCAATGATCATATTCTTTTCTTCTATACATCTCTTGAGTCTAGTAATTTCTTCAAAAAGGTTATCCACATCTATAGCATCCATATAATCATCATCTTCAAATGCCATTAACATTTTATATTCATTACCTCGTTCATCTTCATCACTATTTGATAGACCATCACTATCTTCATGAGTGTAGTAGCTTTTCTTATTTGCACCCTGTTTCTTGTTCCATCTAGCAGGTTCCTTTCCTTTATCATTATAAGGACATTTTGCAGCATAATGACCTACTCTCCCACAAGCAATGAATTTAAAAGGTAACTTACCTCTGAACCTTCCAGAACCCCTTTGAAGATTTCTGACAAAATTTGATTCTTCTTCTTCTTCTTCTGGTACGTGACTTGCTTCATAATAATCTCCTTTGCCTGACGCCTTGAAAGCAGTTTCTCTTCTATTGATGGACCTCCCTTTCTCATTTCATAAGCAGTTAGAATTCCATGTAGCTGAGACATAGTAAGAATTCGTAGATTTTCCTTTTCTTCAATGCAGATACTTTAGATTCAAACTTGGGGGACAATGACCTTAGAACCTTTTCAACAACAATAGCCTCTTTTATTTCTTCACCCAAATTTTTCATGCAATTAACAATCTCATCTACCCGAAAAAAGTAGTTAGCCACACTTTCATCATTACATCTTGAGAGTCTCATACTGAATCCTGAGAGTTTTGAAGTTTGGCACGCTTTACCTGTTCATCTCCTTCATAGCTCGTGACAATTTTGTCCCATATCTCTTTTGCGGATTTATAGTGCATTACCTTCATGAATTCCGATTGGGATATACATCCTAATAGGGTACTGACTGCTTTTGCATTTGTTTCATACTTCTTCTTCTCGGCCGCATCTGTAGGAGTAGCTGAAGGAAAAGCATAGCCTGTCTCTATGATATCCCAAACATCCATACCAAGAGATTGAAGATATGTAGTAACTCTTACCTTCCAATAATTGAAGTTTGTCCCATCAAAAATCGGTGGCCTGATAGATGCTTCCCTCTCGTAGTTGCTCATGATGAAAGATCTTCCTTCAAGCGATCAAGATTCTTCAGAAGGACCTGCTCTGATACCAATTGTTGAAAATAATACTGAGAGGGGGCGGTGAATCAGTATTATCTAGTTCTTTTAACAAATCTTCCTTATTTACACTTTGAATTATTTTTGCATATCAGTACCATAAAATAATGAGCATGAACAAGAAAAACAGACAGTCACATCAAAGCACACCAGATATAAGGTGGAAACCCAATGTGGGTGAAAACCACCTGCTACAATATGTCTCTATCTTCTTTCAAATTAGAAACTTCTTATACAATGGTCTTGTACTGGTTCAGTCCTTTACCAGTACGTAGGCTGCAACTTGCAGAGAGCTACAACTCTCTCTCGTTTTCCAGTCTCTCCTGGAAAGGAGCTACAACCCCCTACTTCTTTTCTTACAAGGACCACTTTTCATAAATTTTCAAACTGGATCCATAAACAAAAAATGATCATCAAGTACCAGTAAATCACACAGTTAACCAGATCCACAATAACAGTAAACTAAACCCAGAACACCTTATCAACAGAAAAATAAATCAACAAAATATCTTAAGACAGATACGCAATTTTCCTTCTTCTGGCCTACTTCGCTACGCACTTCACCCTCTGCTTCTCTGCGTATACCCGCAGAGTTCCTTCTGCTGCACTGCGTGCCCACGCACTAATTTTTCTACCGCATTGCGTACAGTACGCACCCAGATGTAGTATCGCGCCACGTACTGCCACAGTAGTCACGCACCCAGATGCACTATCGCGCCGCGTACCTTGACTGTGGGTACGCACCTGAACCATTACTGCTCTGCGTACCCACACAGTTCGCCTGTCTTTGCGCTGTGTACCTACGCAGTCACCCTTCTTATGCTCTACGTACCCACGCATCTCGCCTGTTTCTGCTCTGCGTACCCACGCAGAGGCACCATTAAACACCTGCGTACTTCAGATTAGGGCCGAACCAGTGTGCTAAAGTTAGATGGATGCCCAGATCTGATCAAGTGCTTGAGAGGTCACCCTTCAAAGATCCGCTTTCCACTTCACTTTCATATAGATCAAGCTTTTGAAACAATAACCCAAATATTTCAGATCTTAAGATATTGAACCCAAAAGCATACACAAGCCAAATGATCTCCTTTGCTTAATATAGGCAAGCTCTTCCTCAAATCATGGATCAATACCATGGGCCAAAACCATAATAACACAATACCGTCGGCTACATATCAAGGATTAAACATAAGAAACCCCACGTGTGCGTGCTTTACTGCCTTGAAGTGTGTGCACTGGGGGTACACACCTCATGAATGGGTAACCTGCGTGTCTGGACGCGGTCCCTGGACGACGTACCTACAGGTACGCATCTTCTGAACTGTTATGCTGCATACTTCTTAATTCTCATCATATTGAGAGCCATGCCATGGGTGTTGCCGTCAAGTACAACATCTGTAACATATAACCATACCAGAAACATAATGCCAACATAAGCGACCCCAAATCCTCTTCATTTCCTTCATTTGGAAAAGGGCCTCGATGAACATGCCACACACAATATCTCCAATTCTTCCAATTATGAACAATATTTTCAGTAGACAACTCGATATCTGAACCAATGTCACGAAATGACTTGTATAAAAGAAATTCAATCCAACAAAACATTTCAAACTCTTCCGAACCCTCATTAGGAACAAGATAAAACCATGGCCAAACATGAACAATATCATGGTTATCATGTGGCCTCCATTTACCCTACCCATGCTTCTCCTTAAAATTCCACGATCTTGTTCTTTCTATAAAGCATAAATGTTCCGAAAAATGGGCCAGCTTTGATAAACCTAAATTAAATTGTTTCCACATGAAACTTCATCAGAATGCAATGAAATCCTTTGGTAGACTTTCTTTCCAACATTTAAGGAGAAGAATTTATGGCTATAGAAAACAAGAGGTAGTTTTAGCAAGAAATGGAATGTCTCTTGAGCTCCAACGTCACGCTCAACAAGTGTCTCAACAAGGAATCTTTTATACACAGATAATACAAGAGCCTTAGACCCACTTCCACTAGGAACTCTCATCAACATTTCATGATAAGCCTTTTATCTTCGCTTTGCCTTTGAAGCATATTTTTCAATATACTTAAAAACTTGATGTCATGAAACAACTGGCTGAAAATCAACATTTGCTTGCCACATTGTTAAAACTTCAACATTGTGAACATTTATATGGTCATCATTTCGTGTTGGTTCCTACTTTTTTCTCCCATTTTCATCTATGCAAAATATTGACTCCCATGGAGTATGATAACGACATGGAAGGAAAAACCTTCTTTTGTAAACTAGAATCAACACTTCATTTTGTATGTCTTTCCACATAGTTCACTAAATGCTTATAATCTTCTTCAAGATCACAAGAAAAAATTTGTTGAGTATTTGAAAGACATGGATCATCATTTACAATTCAAGGGATCATGACATTTCGACGATGTATGTCACGCATATTCCAAGCTATAACATATTTTTCAAAGTAACACTTTTCTACACTAACAATAATGGCATTGGACTAATCCAATATTTCCATAGCTAGGGCTTCATGCAACCAAAAAAAGCTATGGATGTGAGTCAAACATCTATGTTGCCACTCATACCTAACAAGATTGAAAACATGAAGTTACCATATAATAAAAAATCATAAGCATATATGTTTTCCTTCAAATCATTATAAAATAATGGGAAAGGAATGACAACAAACCTATACCAAAAGTCTATAACACCAAGATATCTTAGCAAGACTATGTCACGAAAGATATTGAATCTTTTGTGCATGCACATAGTAGTTGTATCTAGGTATTGAATTAAATTTTGAATCTTTTTCACGTGATCACTTTCTCGATAGAAATATATGTTTGAAGGCAAAATACTTCAAATAAGGCCACTTTGTATCAACCACACACAATTTAAAAAACAAACTAGGGCAAGCCAAATTGGTAATCATATCCATTAATTTAGAATGACACTTTGTCCAATAAGCCATCGTACCCCTAAGAGAAGATCCAACATGCATTAAACTCTTAGCCACCTTATTATTTTGAGATTTTTTATTTTGATTGTCCACAGTCTCCATTTTTTAGTCTACGTTTCGAGTCTACAGAAAGACTCATCATCATGACTAACACACAAATAAGAGAAAGGATAGAAGGAATAAATAAGGGAGGGAATCTAGAAAGGAGAAGGAGAGTCAATCGACAAATCCACATAATGAAGAAAACCCTAGGAAAGAAAAACTATAATAAAGCATGAACACAATATTTAATTTTAATATTAAAAAGTTATTAATTTTTTTGTTAATATTTTTATTTTAATTTTAAATTTGTTATTTCTTAATTAATTAAAATTAAATAAAATAACAAATTAAAAATCAATAAAAAATTATCAACGAGAAAATTAATTAATTTTTAATATTAAAATTAGATATTCCATTCATTCTTTGTTATAGTTTTCCTTTCCTAGGGTTTTCTTCATATGTGGATTTGTTGGTAGTCTCTCCTCCTCCTTTCTTGCTTCCCTCCCTTATTTATTCCCTCTTTCCTTTCTCTTCTTTGTACATTGGTCCTAATGATGAATCTTGCTATAGACTTGAAATGTAGACTGAAAAATGGAGACTATGGAAAATTCGAATAAAAATTCACAAAATTCTCTCCACAATAATCTACAAACTCTCAACTTATTTTTTCGCAGATCAAAAAGTTGCCGATGTAACTCCCCAATAGTTGCACGTGCATTTTCATGAATATTTTTCTTCAAAACAAATGAAGTTATTCCCTAAGTACGATGTCGCATAATGATATTCAACAAGAAATATCGAAACTGAGGATGGCTTCCAAATCTTTGATCATAAAATTTCAATAGATGCAAACCATATTCATCCATCTCAAAATTTCAAATACGAGGATGGAACCAATCAGAGTCACCTGTAGGGAATAAAGTAGGTAATTCCATATGTAGTAGTCCTTCAGTGTTATATTAAATATCTAGCCAATGTACTTGTTCATAGGATGTGTTATTTGCATTCTCAATAAACCTTCTCATTTGACCAACTTCCCTCAATCCGTTAGGCCAATGAGAAAGAAGGATGATGGGTGACAATGCAAAAAATTAGGCTCGTATGTTTCAATCTCTGTATCCATCCTTGCTATATCATCAATTGTTGGGTGTGGAGCCTCATTATCTTCTGTATTAAAAGGTATCGCCACATTGGACCCCAGTTTGTAATTGGGTGGCAACGCCGCTCGTAAAATATTTGTTGTAGGGGGGTTTGGGGGGGTGGGTGGTGGCAGCGCCACCAAACCTAAGAATAGATGTAAAATTTCCTTGTAAAATGTTGTAACTTCGTAGTCAATCTGGGCTGTGTATTAGGTGGAGATATGATGGTAGAAGTTATGTTTAATTTAAGGTTGTATGCCCTAGAAGGAAACCCCTCGCTATATATGAGGGAATTGTATTGCATCTATGTATATCTGTATTCTGAGTGAGGAAGAGAGAGGAGATTGAGAGCCAAGAGGGAATTACAACGGATATGCTGTAGGTTGTATCTCTTGAGTTTGCTAGATAATATAAAAAGAAGAACTAGCTGTTTCTCTGTGGATGTAGCCCAAGCTGAGTGAACCATGTATGTTTGTGTCTCTCTTGTTTTATGCATTTTCTATGTTTATATCTCCGCAATATTTGATTTGTTCCACTGCTATGTAATATATAATTTTCTAACAATCAACATGACTATCAACATATTGTAACCTGCTAGAAACATCAATAGGTGTTTTTGGGAGAGCAACAACTGAATCCATGTCAATTTCCACATCCGTACAGTACTTATCCATTTCAATTTTATAACGCAATGCATCCATAACACATTGTCTCTTCACATAACATTCATAGTATTCAGATTGAGCACCTCGCCTTCTTATAATAAAAAAATCTAGTTCTTCAACACATAGTGGAAGCTTCTTCGCGATTGAAGAAATATCTTGTGGAAAATTTATCATGTGGCTGCTATATTTATATTGACCACAACGAGCATGCGTCACTTTCAACATTAGATTTACTCGCACTATTAACATCTCTTCAACTTCTATCAAAACCATTAGAACCCTAGGTTGTTCACCTAGATCCATGTTGTTAAAGTGAGAAAAGTGATGAAAACCTTTTTCACACTTACATCTTTTACAAATGGGCCCCTTGTGAAATCTCACAACTTTTACCAGGATAACATTATTTGCATACATAGAACATATGCATGACAGAAAAATTGTCAACCCTCGACTGAATGTTTTTATTGACATCAACCATGCCTTCGCTAAAATGATAGGGAGCACTTTCATTTCTCTATGTGACACCATTCTAGGTTGGCAATGATGTGAAACAACTCATGCAACTAGTGTATTTGTTTTATCATTTATTTCCATAAGAAAATGGGAAATCATTCTTCTACATTCATTACACCTAAGGAAATTCTATTTCAAACAAAGAAAATAACCTTTGTAAGAATGAAAATCTACAAAATAAATTCAATTTGTTAATGAAACAAAAATAATTTAAATTTTCTTCATGGTTGCATCGTCCATGTCCAAGTAGTGGAAATCATACTGCTTGCGTTGCTTGCAAATTTGTTTGTCAACCACTATTCAATTGAGGAGTATTCTACCAAAAAATGTCAAGAAATAAATGTGTAAAATAATATATATTTAACATTCAAAGGCACTAAAACTTTCAAAATAAATTTTCATTCAGCACCTATGCTCTGCCAAGAGGAAAATTGTCCTCACATTCTTTCGCTTCAACAATATTCTATCTAAAGACACGTCGATAAATATTGGTTTCAACGTTTCCAACAGACCAACCTAAATTATCAACCATTCTAGGAAGCATATTACTATCACCAAAAAAGTCATATACAACAAGTTTTTCAATGGAATTAGATTCCCTATCTTCCATTTCAACATCTCTTCCACCATTTCCATAGTCCCCAAGGTTCTCATCTCTATCAAGGGTTCATATGTAAACACAATGTTCTAAAACGTAGAACATTTCAGAAAATATATGCAATAACAACAAAATTTTGAGAGAATCAACAACAAAGAAAGAAAACATGCCAACAAAATGTTCTCCTACATAAGGACGAAAATTTCTAAACTTACGATTACTGAAACCATCTATTTCATCATTTCATAAAGTTTGACAAGTTGGTCATCGACACTCACATTTAGAAATAAATAAAGGTTTGGCTACTTTTGAATCTATTTTTTGGTTAGTAATCATTTCAAGACTGTTCTGAAAAAACAATACGGGAAAAAGTACAACAGTAAAAACTTCACTTGAAAAAACAAAAGTGCAAAATAAAAAAACTTGAATTGCTGCGACAAACAAATTACATACAAATTCAACAGGTGTAACTATATTAGTAATATAGTTAGTACCATAAAAGAATTGACCCTATTCGCCAACACAATCTCCCAAATTTTCTACCATTCTAGGAAATTGTCCATTCCTATAGTTTTCATCAACTCCCAAAATTGCATTTCTTTCATTTTTTTCATAGAAAATATTACCGTTGTTCATATGAAGACTCTCTTTCAAAAAAAAATGTTTCTAAAGAAGACGAGAGTTAGTAAACGTTCAAAAAATATAATTTCATTCACATCATAAACATTCAACAAAATAAACATAAAAAAAAACTTTGCTACATAAAACCACTCCTCTTTTCATACTTACAATTTACAGGTCCTCCTACTTCATCATTTGCTAAATCTATTTTATTTCATTGATACACAACTCTTCTTTGTGCTTTAATGACTTCCTTATTCTACTAATACCACTCACACTAGAATCCTTGTGATCGTTGTCGTGTACGGGAAGAGTGAGTTATTATCGCACCATTCTTTCCTCTTAGTTCACTCAACATTTCTTGATGACGTCAAAGTTAGTTCAAAACTTGTTTCACAATATCCTTCATGCCTAATTCATACTCTTTAATATTGAAAAAATTATAGACTAACAAAATTCAATAGAATAAATATTTGAGAAATTACGTTTCCCTTGACAAACTTCAAACAAATGCAAAAAGTATCCCCTTACACATAATTGATACAATAACAACTTCCACTAATTATGGAATCAAGCTAACAAAACCTTTCTTTCCAATAAGTACGAAGAACTTTCATATTTTTACAAATTACAAAAAATAAATAAATACGAACTCCATTCCAAATTTAGCATATGTACATCCTAAGTATAACTTCAAAATGTGAATCCTAATGATGTTAAAAAAATATCAAAAAACACTAAACATACATAGGGTCTACAACCTCAAAGGATAATTCAATGCATCCAAGGGTAGTGCAGATATGTGAACAATACACTTTGCATTTTCAATAAGCGCAAAAACATTTCCATTTTGAATGACATCATCAAAATCTTCAACTGTTTATAGATATAAGATTGAGGCTACAAATCACATTCAGAATTTAGCATAGCTATTTGCTAAGTATAACTTGAAAATGTGAATTACAATGATCTTCAAAAAAATATTTAAAAACATTAAACATACATAGGGTCTTCAAGGTTATAAAAAAAACATGTTCAGGCCTTGAAGGTTGTTTCAATACATGCATAGGTAGTGCAGCTAGTGCACTAATTGCACTCTACATTTGGAGCTATGTCAACAACACAATTTCCATTTCGAATAAGAGAAGAAACATTTTCATTTTCAATGACATCATCAAAATATTCAACCCACGCTATGAAGCACATTCCAAATTTAGCATAACTATGCCCTGAGTACAACTTCAAAATGTCAATTACGATGGTATTAAAAAAAATATTTAAAAACATTAAACATACATACGGTCTTCAAAAATATAAAAAAAAAAAACATGTTCATGCATCAAAGGCTAATTAAATACATCCACAAGTAGTGGAGGTATCTCAACAATAGAATCTTCATTAGGAATAAGCAAGAAAACATTTCCATTTTCAATGAAATCATCAAAATCTTCAATCTTTTGTAGATTGAAGCATGGCGCTTCAAGAACAAACAATCTGTCAACAATTGTTGTTTTTCACAATCCAGTCACTAAATCATATAACTTAACTACACTTCAGACCAACCTAGGATAAGGAATTTTTCTTGAACTATACACAAAGGTAGGTAACCTGCAAATTTACTATTTATATCCATAGATACCGATTCAAGTAAAAACCATTTGTATCCCTAATCATCTTCAACATTTTCTAGACTTTTATCTTTTGATAGTCGACCAAATTCAAAATCTTCTATCTCTTCTAGTGACCAAACGGATGTGCGGCCATTATTAACAACACAAACAAGTTCATTCCTATATAACCATAATGACAAACAATATATCTCAACAATACGAACAAATAAACAACCCCAATTATTTCTATTCAATTCCAACCAGTAGTTAGTGTAACCATAAGTAGGGTAATCTTCATAATCGCTATCTAGATATACCTAACAAAAGTTTTCTTTAAGGAAGATAGCCTCCTTTGGTGGCGTTACACCACTGTATGGAAGCCCCGCCCTCTTCCAATTATTGTCAACACTACTGCAAATGAGAAAATGTGAGTCCATGTTTTTAGAAACATGTTTCAAAGATACCTATTCATATTTTCATGGACTGCATTTTTTCAATAAGGAGAAGAATACTCGCTCCCCAATAGTAAGAAATCCAATGTTTCTAAACATATTCGTAAAAGGGTTGACAATCAAACAATTTTTTGTATGCAAATAACTTGTAGGAATGCTAGAAAAAATCATTGATCCCACTGTATATTTAATTCTGTATGCAAAATGAAAAAAGGAAACATGATGGTAAACAAGAGACCACTATTGTTAAGGTATGAACCTATCAAGCAATCATTGGCAAAATGAGTAAGGAAAGAAATAAAGCCTAACTCATTTTGACAACATCGATCAAAACTCACAAGGGAAATTGATTTTTCCAAAACAATACACCATTGTCTACAAACCATCTTAAATGTCATCAACACTGACAAAGGACACCAATGAAACAAAATCTCAATAATCTCAAAGGGGAGAAATTTCCAAATAGCAGGATCCATATGAAAAGCAACAACTTTTTATGGTAACAAAGGAAAAATTCCCTCGCATACTACGAAAGAATAAAAGAAAAAATGTACCAATCACAATAGCAACAACATTCACTCATTATAATAAACACTTACTTCGGATACAAAAAAATACATAGCATTAACAATTTTGACTTTGTCAAATACTCTAATTAATTATAAATTAAAATTATACTTTATATATTAAATTTTAAAATAATTATTACATTATATCTTATATGAACAATAAAACTATTGAAATAAAATGTTGCAACATCAAAATAGTTTCATGAAAACCACATGTTGATTTTTCATAAAGACATTGCATTTGATGTTAATTGGAGGTCCATTTCCAAGTCAATCTATATTACTTTTAATTGAAGATATCATTTGTTAAAATTGCATTTAAATAGAAGAAACAAAAAAATATTCTTCTTAAACATGATGATTAAACATACCTAAACCTAATTGGTAATCCATTGTATCTTATGCGAAGAATAAAACTATTGAAATAAAATGTTTCATAATCAAAATAGCTTCATTCGAAACACATGTTCATATTTCATAAAGACATTGCATTGGATATTAATTTGAGGTACATTTCGAATTCGATTTATATTAATTTTAATCAAGTTAATGTAAATAATTAGAGATGATCCCTTTTTGACATGTTAAGATATATATGCCCTTCTTGATACGTGAAGATTTATAGTCTAATTTATTTTAGTTTAGTTTTGGAAAGGCTACCTTTGTGGATATAGAAATATTATTGTTACTGATGTATTAAAGAAATATATTTAAAAATTTTGGAAGTTGTGTTTATATATTATTAACAAAAGGTTATAATGTAAAATTATTATTATTATTTACAAGGGAAAATGCTACTATTTTTATTTTTAGAAAAAATAGAGATACATATGTATATGGTGAAGAATTATGTTGGCACTAGGCTTAAAACGACTATGTTGTATAATATTATATCATTTATTTTCTTATTCAACAAATTATTTGAAATTTTAAAGTAGCTTGTCCAATTCAACTTATATTTTTTTTAAAAGTATTTTTTTTTTAATTATATAGATATAATTCTATAAATTATAATTATCACAATATATTTAAATTAAATATATTATAATAAATAAAGAATAAGGGATGCTATTTTTAGAGTAAATTCCTAAGTAGAGAGGATGGAGCGAACCAGAGGAGTTGGTGACTAGGGTTTCGGGGAGCTTGGTATCGACCATGCCAAACCTGCAACAACAAAGAAAAACAGAGGTTGCACCTTGAGGAAGACTGTGACTGAGCAAAGGATGAGTGACATGATTGGGGAGAGATCCCCTCCTATAAAAACGTAGCAACAGGTGAATCAAGCCAATATGGCGCGAAAGGTGAGAATGGAGGAAAAGGTAAAGGGATCTCGGGTTTGGGCGCCAAATGGAAAGTAGGACTAGGTGGGAGATGTCTACCAAGGGCTGCAAAAAAACCCGGATTCATTATCTCACATAATAAACTAGAAGAATACAAAAGGTATATGAAGGACCATGCTATCATCTACAAATTCATAGGGGCATGGCCAACAGAGAAAGAATTGTAAAAATGGATTCAACACTGATGATAGCCAAAGGGGAACACGTATCTCAAGCTACAAGAAAAAGGTTTCTTCATAGTGATCTTCTCAAACCTGGAAGATAAAGAGAGGATATTTGAAGATGGACCATACTTCTTCAACAATTTTGGCCTCTTTATCAGACAATGGGAAGAATGCTACAACCCAGACCAGGAGAAACTCCTGACAGCTCTAATATGGGTTCAGCTCTTTGGTCTCCCAATGGACTTCAGGGATCTGGAGATATTAGAAGGCATCAAAAATTCTATTGGCACTTTTGTAAAGGTTGTTGACTTCAAAAGAAAAGGTCGATACACCTCCTATGCTAGAATCTGTGTAAACATGAACATTACATAACCACTTCTAGACTACATTGAGTTGGAATATGATAACGAGGTCTGGCTGCAACTAATAGAATATGAGCACATTACATTCCAGTGTCGTAGATGCCATGAATATGGCCACCTATTCTGATCCTGCCCCCTAAACCAAACAGGAAACCACTCGGTGGAGGAAAGGGATGGAGATCATAGGGCAAAAGCAGAACGAGATGGTTACAAAGAAGTGAAAAGGAAGAAAAGAACCCCACGAAAAGCTAGGAACCACAAGGTACATCAAGAAGAGAAGGAACAAAGGCTGCAGAATATATTTTCCGTTATACAAGAAGAAGACCTAGAGGCGGCGATGGAGTTCAACTCCCAAGAAAAAGAAAACCAAGAAGACAGATGAGCAGACGGGGGGGAGAAGGAAATGATGGCAGAGGAAGAGCAACGATCTGAGGAAAACATGCAAATGGTGGAAACCCTAATGCAGATAGACAATCATAAAGATGATCTAATCATAGAGGAACAAGTTATGAAGAGATTATTGCAAGAATGGAGACACTTGGACAAAAGATTCATCGTGGAAGATCAGAAACAACTCTACAAAGAAACCTTCCAAAGATAGAGAGACAAGAAGAACTCAGCAATCATAAGCCAACCGGAATAGCTGGGAGCATAAGGAAATCAAGGATAGAAGACAAGAACACAAGGAAAATGGGGGAAAAGGAAGTAGGAAAATGATGAATGAATCCATACAAATGGTAGGGGAATTGCTAGTGCACTCAGGATGAGTACTGCCATGTTCGGAGGTCTTCCAACAATCGATAAAATTGCTAAAATGATCATCACAACCTAGAATATAAGAGGCCTCAACAGCCGAGGTAAAAAAGGTAGCTTAAGGAGAGACTGAAAAAGGATAAGCAAGCATAATGATAATACAAGAGACTAAAATTAGTGAAAAAAAGTTAAAAGACATAGTGGAAAACTTCAGGCCATAATACCAAGTCATTGTCCAGGATGCAAATGGGAGTGCAGGTGGATTGGCAATCTTATGGAACCTGACCAAAGTGAAGTTCGAAGAATGGGTAAGTTTACCCCAAAATGTCAGAGGAAAATTCTGAAACCTAGGATCCAGTGAATGGGCTCTGTTGTCCAAGGTGTATGGGTTGCACCTCCTAGGAGAAAGAGGATCCTTCCTCCCCAATTTCAGGGTCCTAAGGAATATATACCAAGATGAGATATGGATAGTAGGGGGCGGACTTCAATATGATCACAACCATAGGGGGAAGAAAGGGAGGAATAAGGAGAGGTGACCCCAACATGGAAGCCTTCAACGAAACCATCACTAACCTCCAGCTAGTGGATAAAGAAACAATTAATGGCATCCACACCTCGAACAATAGAAGAGAGGCTATACACTAAATAGCAAGCCACCTGGATAGGTTGTTAATCTCATAACAACTGATGAGTAAAGATATCTTCATAGAGGCAGTGATATGCCCATGCATGGGGTCATATCAGTGGCCGGTTCGCCTAAAAGTGGATTCAAAATCTCGACCTAAGATTAGGTCATTTAGATTTGAAGCCTTCTAGCTAAGAAACCCAGATATCCTTACAAATATGGAGGAATGGTGGACACAAAGTACCCAACAGGACCGCAACAGAATGCATACCTCCCAACTGAAGTTAAAGGAATTAATGAAGAGGCTCAAAAAGTGGGACAAGGTGGAGTTCGGCCACATCCTTAGAGACTAGATAGAACTCAACCAACGTATGGAAGACACCCAACAAAAGATGATAAAAGAGTGGAGTACGGAAGACATGGTGCAGGAAGAAGGTTTACTAATTAATCAAATAGAGGAATGAAGACATCAGGAAGAAATCATGTGGAGCCAAAAATCACAAGTTTTTTTCATAAACCTATGGTGAACCACAGGCAACGCAACCAAATTTACTCACTTAAAAATGCAGAAGGACAAAGTATAATAGAACACGAAGAGATGGAAGACTTGTTGGTCAATCACTTCAAAGACCTGCTCGCAGAGAACATGGAAAACTGGGAGGAAGCCACCCAAATAATTACACAACAAATCCCCAAGATGATAACGAAAGACTAGAACAAGGCACTGATGCAGGCAGTTACAAAAGAAGAAGTAGAGGAAATAGTGAAAGGCATGCCAAAGAACAAAGCCCTAGACCCAGACGGATTCACTGCTGAATTCTACCAAGTTACCCGGCCATTCATGGGGTAGGAAATCAAGGAGGTCGTGAAGGAATCAAGATGTAACCAAAATGTATGTCCTAGTCTCAAATCTACCTTCATTAATCTAATTCCTAAGTCAGCTAAATCTGAGGATCCTCAGGGATTTTGGCCAATTGCCATGTGTAATGTCATTTACAATATTATCGTCACTCTGATTGTCAAACGCTTGAAACCCCATCTCCCTAGTCTCATTTCCCCTAAAAAACAACCTTTGTGGAAGGTCGCTAAATCCTTGATGGCTTTATTTCATCCCAGGAGGTAGCCCACTCCCTCAAAGACCAGAATCTCCCAAGCATGATGATTAAACTGGATCTCTCAAAATCCTATGACAGACTAAGTTGGGGCTACCTTACGAGCATCCTCAAAGCATATGGCTTTGACCAAAGATGGATCAACTAGATCTTAGCAATGATATCCTCTCCGATCTTCTCCATCTTGCTTAAAGGAAACCCCACAAGGACTTTCAATCCATACCGAGGCCTGAGACAAGGGGACCCGATTTCACCCTTCCTGTTCATCCTTGCAGCAGATGGGTTAGGTAGGTATATAAAGCAACAATTCTTCTCCTCCCAACTCCAAGGGCTTAGAATTTAGAGGAATGACCTGCCCATCGCTCACAAGA
>APFE030414567.1:10197-31843 GCA_000404065.3 Pinus taeda
CTACTTGGATTCCAACGCTATGTTTGACAAAGAGATGATCCTCTCGCTCCTTCGCTCCAGCCGATCACAGTCCTCCACGATCCTCGCAGGCGGACACTTGCACAAGCAAAGAGAGAACAAACACAAGCGTAAAATCTACTAACAACAACTATGTATCAGTCAGGAAAGATACAATTCACATTGATCATTCATAGGACAAATGGAAATGGAACCATAACAGTAGTCATCTATCTTTATTAATCGGAAAATAGAGTAAGGTACAACCAAAGTCCTGACTCTGAGTCCTTCTCTAGAGGGTCCAGCCAGCATGTCTTCCAAGCATTCACCTTTGAAGTGGATCTCCCAAGTCAAAGAGGTCTCTCTCTCACATACAAGGCAACAAACTTATGACCTTCCTCAAGCTCAAAAGCAATCCTCACACAACACACCACATGCCTACAATGAACAGCACTAATGCACTAAGAATTCCTCAATCAAAGTCTATATGTTCCGAACTAGCTGCTCATGGGCAATAGAGGAGGCTTATAAAGGAGAAGGAGTCTCCATGAATAGTTTAAAGGATGAGCTTTCCCCCAAGATAAGTGGATGATCAGTCGAACAGACACGCCAGAGAAAGGATGGCGACCTTAACAATGCTAACAGACAGGTCAGGAGTCATCTGGAAGGCTGGCTGTTAGAACAAACTCGCCTAAACAGGATCAGCGCGGGTGCAAAACTAGGCTGGCGCGCTGGCATCGCAAATCAACTATAGAAGAGGTCTGGTCAGCGCGCAGTGATACAAGCGGAGGGCGCGCTGTCCGTGAAATTGGACCAGCGCGGAAAACACGTGTGCTTCCGTGCTGGCAGCGCAGCGGTTACATTATCCTCCGCCAGTTACCGCGGTTATTTTAGAAACAGACGCGATGACCCAATAAACTTAGGCAAAGAGGGTTTTTAGCCATTTCAGAGAGCATAAGCATGGTGAATGTGATTTTATGACACAGTAGGGAGACTGACAGGATGGCAGTGACATTTTACTGTGTAACAGGAATTGTTAGACATGCCATGTGTTATGGCATGTCAAATGTAAACTATGTTGCTTATTTGTTTTATGCCCATGGTTGGACGTGAGCCTTGACTTGGTAACTTATTAAGTGGGGTGAGTTGAGATTAGAAATGAGTAGTCTAATACGTGTTATAGGAAATTCTTAGGTGAACAAGGCATATTCTAGTTGTAGTAACTATAACTTAGTTAAGTTGTTGTAGTCGAGGCATGACTTGGTTGGGTTCCCAAGTTTCAAAAAAAGCAAAGGTAGTTGTGAGGGCATGATAGCTAAGGAGTGCCATGGCATGCCAAGGAATGAAAAGGCGTGCTAACACATGGCAGACAATGTCAATGGATGTTGAGGAGTGTTAGGGAGTGTTAGGGGAACACAAGGGAGAATTAGGTCAAAATTCTTGGAAATGAACGAATAAGAGTGTGTACCAAGGAGTGTTAGTGAATTCTAGGTGTCCAAGGATGAAGTGTTTTAGGAGAAGTTCAGAATAGGACTTGCAGGAAGCAAGCTTATGGTTGTGATAAGGCATGGACAAAGCGATTTTAGAGAAAGGAGACTTTGGGTTGGGCACAATATTGTTTTTCTAATGAATTGGTTGGGTTCCCAAGTCGCAAAAATAGTAAGGCTATATATGGGGGCACGACAACTAGGGAGTGCCAAGGTGGTATAGGGAATTTAAGGTTCCCAAGTCATTGAAAAATGTAATGCTAGTTGTGAGGGCATGACTGCCAAGGTGAGTTAGGGAATGCTAGGGAATGCTAACATGTGTCAGATAGTATGAAGGCATGTCAAACAAGCTAATATGTGCCAAGTGTTAAGGCATGCCAATATGTGTAAGGGCATTACAATGCATGCCGAGGACTGTCAAGGCAACAAAAGGGAGGAACAAGTTAAACTACAAGGAAATGAACACATAATAGTGTTAATAAGTCATCAACTTACCTTTTCCATGAGGGGCATGCTAGGCACACCAACACTAGGTGCCAATAGGTGCCAAGTTTTAGTGCATTCTAAGTGCCAAATATTCCTTTGTTGCTTCTCATCTACTCTCCAATAATTGATCTCAAATAAATTTAATATTAAACCATGCCAAAGCATACCAACTCATCTCAACACATGCCAAACATGCTAATACTTGCCAAGTTCCAATGCGTGTCACGGAGTGTGATGCATGCTATGAAGTGACAAAGCATGTCAAAGAGTTCTAAGTTGTGTTAGAGAGTGCTAATGCATGTTGAGGAGTGTTATGGAGTACTAGGACAACACAAGGGAGCACTAGGTCAAAATGCATGGAAGTGAATGAATATGAGGGTGTGTCAGGGAGTGTCAATGAGTGCTAGTTGTCATGCCAAGGAGGGAGTGACAAGGTATGTTAAGCATGGGTAATGCATGCCATGGAACATCAAGGCATGTCAAGAAGTGCTAGAGTATGCTAGCTAGTTCCGAGGTGTGCTAACATGTGCCAAATAGTGCCAAGGCATGCCAAGACATGTTAGGTGGTAAGACATGCTAGGATGTGTAGGGTGTCGGAGTATGCCAATATGTGTCAAGGAGTTTCAAGGCAACAAAAGGAATAACCAAGTTAAAATGAAAGGAAATGAACACACAAGAAGGTTAATAAGTTGGGACTTTATCTTTTTCAAAAGGGGAATGTTAGGAACGCTAATAATATGTTCCAATACATTCTGAGTGCCAATATGTGCCAAGTGTTAATGTATGTCAATGAAATATTATGCCAAGGGGTTCGAGGACATGCTAGGGACTATAGGGCATGCCAACACATGCTAGGGGAGTGCTATGTATGCTAGGGTATGCCAACATGTGCTTGGGCGTTCTACTCATGGCAAGATGTTCTAGGTACAAAGATGTTCCAAGTACAAATATGTTCCAAGACATGTGAGGTGCCAAGGAATGCTAGTGTGTTCCAAAGTAGGTTAAGGTGTGCCATGAGTGTTGAGGAGTGTTAGGTCTCTCTCATTAACATAATTAACAAAGCTTGATTATGTATTAAATAATATAGTTCCTACACACACTAGTGGAACTTTATCTAAAGAGAATTTGCTAAATAATAAACCTAATAGAGATGAATTATGTGTTGACTAATAGGAAAGCTATATTCTTATGACTTGAGGGAAATGATACACACTAATTACTTCTTAAAAAATTGACTGACGCTAACCACTATGGCCTTGGAAACATAATGAAAAGGACTCCAGAACAATGGTCTTAAATTGTTATCTTTTGACAAAAAATATAGTAATAGGTACATAGTGTCATCAAAAACTCATTGGACTGATCAATGATGACGAATTTTTTTTACCGTCACCAAAAGTAACCAAAAAGAGCATTGGTGAGGGCCAATAAAAGATCATCACTAGAAGTTTCACCAAAAAGAGAACTAGTGATGGGCCTTTAACGACCCTCACCAAAAGTGTAACCAAAGAGAGAATTAGTGACGGGCCTTTAACGACCCTCACCAAAAGTGTCATTGAAAATGGATTTGGTAACAAACCTTAAAGGACCATCACTATATACACTTACAACAACTATTTTTTAAAGACCATCACCATATGCGACATTGGTGACAGACCTTAAAGGTCCATCACAGACATGAAGCATCATCAAAAACTCATTGGAATGATCAATGATGACGAACATTTATTGTTTGTAACCAAAAGTAACCAAAAATATCATTGGTGTCTATCAATGAAAGGTCGTCACTGGAAGTGTTACCAAAGAGAGAATTAGTGATGGGACTTTAATGACCCTCACCAAAATTGTCACCAAAGAGAGAATTAGTGACGGGCCTTTAATGACCCTCACCAAAAGTGTCATTGAAAATGGCTTTGGTGACAAACCTTAAAGGACCATCACTATATACACTTACAACAAAGCTTTTTTAAATACCGCCACCATAAGTGACATTGATGACGGACCTTAAAGGTCCGTCACAAGCATAACCCTCACCAATGACCTTTTTTCTTGTAGTGCCATAAATGCAACTGGACTGTTTGCAGTGGCTAATGGCTCCTTGAATGACACTTTCTATCTCCATCAATGTGCTCTCACTACTGTAGCTCCGAAGCCTTTGTTTCATATCATAAGGCTGATGTTTCCCCTTCCCCAAATGCTTGTGAATCATCTTCAAGTTACCAGAGAAATATGAAAATGACATTTGCTTCTCAAGTTTTCTCTCTGAACTTGGACTTCTACCATTTTTCACTCCATTTATTTCCCCGGATTTCTCTTGATCTCTGAACCTTATTTTCTCATTATACCTCTGTGAAATCTTAAAATAAATAGGCTTGATCTTCTGTACATATTTTTGAACAATCTCCTTGGTTCCCTTCTTTTCCCTATCCATATTCTTACACTGTCCTTGTCCATCATCAGAATCCTCTGATTTCTTCTAAAGCCCATGATTATTGTCAACTCTCTTAGAACCATTGGAATTATCTCTAGTGAAAAGAGACACCAGCGGTGCTTCCACAACCTTTAATTCAGAGTAACAAATCTATTCTGCTTTGGCACATGAGAGTCCATAGCAACACCATGTTCTGCAGAAGGAGATTGCAAATATGTGCTAGGTTTAGCAGACTTTTTGAATCCCAACAAAGATATCTTCAACTTGGTAGCAATTTTGAGAAAATTTGGGAACTGGATCTTCCGGTTGGTATTTCGAGATACTCACAGAGATTCTCCATTGGATTTGGATTAAAGCCCTGAAAAGTATTAACTAAAATCCCTAAACTTATCGAGTATCTAAGAACTTCAAGACTCTGCAAGCCTGAATCATGTGAAATGTGACATGATTTATATAAAAGGGGCAGTAAAGAAGAACGCAGAGGGATGTATACATTCAGTGCTTGCTGCATTATTTTAGACGCTCCCAACCACCATGTGAGCACCTGATGGTCCAGATTTGGATTGTGTTCCACATTTTGCAAACACGTTTCCACGCAAAGGGTGTTTTGGGGTTGTAAAAATAGGATGGTTTTTCAAATCTATGTCAAGAACCAAAATTAAATTCCACATTAAATCTCATCATCTCGTTGTGACAGACATGGATCTAACAAATTTATCAAAGGGATGAAGAAAATGGGGTGATGATATTAATTTTGGATCAGGTTGGGCCTAGGAATCCATGAAATTGAGTTTTTCCTGAATCTGTTTCCGAGGACGATGAATGCACGTGTCAAGGGAGCAGTTCCACTGGTAGTAAAGGCAAAGAAAAGTTTGGTTCCACTGCGGAACATGTCAAGGCTTCTACTAATCCATCATCGGTTGAAAAAGTTGTGTGTAGAAAGCTTGATTTTCCGTTGAACAAAGCAATGGCTTCAAAGCCTGTATTCGGAAAGCAAAATTCAAGAAATCGTTGTTGAAAAAATAAACTGGATGAATGAACCTGACTGTTTGTCACCTAGGTGGTGAGCTGTAGAGCTCGAGAGTGAGTTTTTTGGTGTTCTGGTGAGCTACAAGCGCCGAGTCTAGCCCAGTAGTGAATTTTCTGGTGCGCTGCAGGGGAGTGTCGAGTCGAATTGGTCAGGGAGTAACCAACAGTTTGCAGAAAATTCGAATTAAAACTTGCATTAACTCTCCACGGCAAGAATGCGATGGAAATCGGGCAATCCTGTCAGACCACGACTTTAATGCGGAAATGTGGCGGAGGGTGGCGGAGGGCGGAGGAATTGTCGATGGCCGGAGTTGGACGTTTTTCTGAGCTGTGATGGAAACCAGGCAATTCCTCCGCCTTATTAGACTACTCCATTTATAATCAGTCATTATAATTAATAAATTATTGATATTTAAATTCTTCAAATATCTTTAAAACTTAAACATTTAAAAAAGAAATACACATATGCACAATTAATTACATAAAAACATCAAGCCAGGGGATATCACATTCTCCTTCGCTTGAACTTGACATTGTCCTGGTGTCTCATCACAATGTTTCTGATGTACTTACAAGCTTGCTAAAACAAAGAAGGATATTCTTCAATAAAATCATCCTCCATCTCCCAAGTTGCCTCTTCTAGACTGAAATGTTTCCACTTAATTTTCAACTCTGCTATATCTCTATTCTGGAGTGTGACTACTCTCCTATCTAGAATACATAATGGTTCTGCTAGGAACTCTCCCTCTAGTTCCACCTATAGAAAATTCCAATTAATTATATTAGTTGGATAATGAACATGCTTTTCAATAGGGACACATAAAACATTGTGGAATTTTGGTCCAATTATGGCTAGAACTTCAAAAGTTCCAGAGTATCTAAGTGATAACTTAGCGCAATTTCCAAGTCCAAGTGTTCTTTTCTTTGGTTTCACTTTTAAATACACATGTTCTCCCACATTAAACTCCTTTGGAAGTATTTTCAAATATACATAATTATTTTGTCGGTCTTGTTTATTTTTAAGTTTTGCCTAACCTATTTAACCACTTTTTATATTTTCTTTAACATATTTGGTCTTAATACTAATCAATATTCAGGATGGTCCCAACTTAGAGGTAATTTGCATTTTTTTGATATATAGTACTTAAAGGGGACTCCTCTTTAAAAATGTTTGGTACCCATTGTTACAAGAAAACTGAACTAAGTGAAGCTAGTTCTCCCACTTAGTTGGGTTATCCATAACATACATTCATAACATGTCTTCTAAAATCTGATTAGTTCTTTCTGTTTTCCCAACAATTTGAGGGTGATAATTTGAAATGAAATTCAACTTTACCCCCATTCCTTCAAATAATCCCTTCCAAAATTTTGAAGTGAATTTGGCATCACGGTCTAAAATTACATTTTTGGGCACATTGTGCAGCCTAAATATTTCCTTCATAAAAATTTCTACTATGTTGATAGATTTAAAAATAGACTTAACAGGTATAAAGTGTGCAACTTTACTAAGCTTATCTACCACTACCATTATCAAATCATTACGTTTCTTAGTCCTTGGAAATTCAGTAATGAAATCCATGGATATGGTTTCCCATTTCTATTCTAGAATTGGAAAAGGTTGCAACAATCATGTTGGATGTTGATGAGAAGCCTTCACTTATTTCCATTCTAAACACCAAGCCACATATTCTTCTATCTTATATTTCATATTAGGCCAATAATAACCCTTCCTTAGTATCGTTATCAGTCTTTGATACCTAGGGTGACCAATTGTTGGTTTCTTATGTAACTCATGTAAAAAAATGTCTTCAATTATGGTTCATTAGGAAAGTAAATGATGCTTTAAATAGCAACAAATATGCATTACTTACTAAAAAATCAATATCATTTTCACCTAATTCTTCAGTTTTCTGAAATTTCTTTTTGATCTGCAAGTATCCTTCATCAAATTATGTTGTTGTTTTCATCCTTTTAATCAAATATGTTTGGCAATTCATTGCTGAGAGTGTGAAAACTTGATGTAATTTTCTACTTAAGGCATCAATAATTTTATTTTCCTTGCCTTTAATATGTACAATTTCGAAATCGTGCTCACTAAGAAATTTTAACCATCTAGCTTGCCTAACATTTAGGTTTGGTTGGCCAAAACCATATTTAAGGCTAACATTGTATGTTTTTGTTTGAAATTTCCTTCCAATCAGGTAATGTCTCCACATTTTTAAAGCATGTATTTTGGCTACCAATTCCAAATTATGCATAGCATAATTCTTTTCATGGTCCTTTAACTTTCTGGACTCATAATTGATCACTTGACCCTCTTCCATTAAAACACCCCCCAATCCTTCTTTACAAGCATTTGTGCACACAACAAACTCTTTATTGGGGTCATCTAGTTTTAGGATGGGAGTAATGGTTAATAATTTCTTTAGCCTCTCAAAACTATCTTCACACTTTCTACTCCATTCAAATTTTGTCTCCTTCTTTTGCAAAGAGGTAATAGGATAGGCCCATTTAGAAAATCCCTTTATAAACCTTATATAGTAACATGTAATCTCCATAAATGACCTAAAATCAGCTACATATTTAGGCACTATTCACTCAATAATATCTTAACCTTTTATGGATTCACAACAATCCCTTCTTTAGACACTACATGCCCCAAATATTGAATTTGTTCTTGACAAAATAAAAACTTGCTAAACTTAGCATAAAACTAATTCTTTCTAAGTGTTTAAGGAACAATACGAAAATGTTGATCATACTCTTCCTTACTCTTAGAGTAAACTAGAATATCATATATAAATACTATGACAAATTTGTTAAGAAAAGGGTTCAACACAATATTCATCAAGCACATGAAAGTTGTTGGTCCATTAGTGAGTACAAATGATACCAATACAAATTCATAGTGTCCATATCTTATTCTAAATAGTTCTAGGAATAATATCAACAATGAAATATATATCTCTCCTTGGAGGAAGTACGGGTATCTCCTCCGAAAATACTTCCTTATATTGTTGTAAAACATGGTAGTCTTCTAAGGATGGTTTTTGTTTGTTTTCAGCTAAGTCCTCAACCTGAACAACAAGCATTTGATAGCCTTTGCAAGAACATTATTCCTTTTTAAGGAAGAAATATTCCTCAATGAAATAACTATTTTCACCCCCTTAACCATGTAGTCCTCTCCATAATCATTAATGCAGGTGAAAGATTTCTCTATGCAGTTCAAAATCACTTTGTGATATTTTAACAGAAATCAGTTGAGTGTTCATTCCATTCAATTTCAATAATGTGACATTCCATTCAAATTCAATAATGTGAGCCTAACCCTGAGGGTGTCAAGAGAATTGAACTCGTGACCTCCCAATGGAAAAATTCTTTTGCAACGGGACCTCGACCAATTGAGCTAACCCTCAAGGCTTGTTCCAATAGCTAGTTGTACTAACCAAGGCATGTTTTGTTTTTCCTTCCTAAGTTCACACTTTTAGAATATAGTAGGGGAAATGTAACTTAAGGTAGATCCAGGGTTTATTAATACAAAAACATTTTGATCAACAAATTTACCTTGGCTTATACCATTGTAGGCTGGTGGTCTGCATCTCTTCCATCTAATGTTGCACTGATTCTCAAAATATTGCAGGTGATGCCATTAATTCTTGAAGCTTCCTGCAAATTATTCACCATACCCCTTTTCTGCTTGAATTTTGTGGAAAGTATCTCCACATGTGATTTTCACTGCAACCCCAACATTTAATTGGTGGTCTGGTTACTTTTGCAACATTTTTATCTCTTGTTCCAATTCCTTGTCCACTTTTATGTCCAAAATTCCTTGGCTACTTCACACTTCTACTATAATTCCCTCCTTGGTTAATGTTGGAAGTATTTGGAAAAGTTGGTTTCTTTAACCCCTTTTTTTTAGCATTGAACTTCTCATGCTATTTGGCCATCCAACTTTTTGAGTTGTCACCTTTGTTCTAATTTTGAGCAAAACAAAGGTTTTCCTTTCTTATGATTTTGTCCAATTTTTTTGGGTTATTGAACTCAACCATTTCTCTATATGAGAAAGGTAAACAACTAACAAATATTGTATTTTAGTCTTTTCCTCCATGTACAACACATACCTCAACAAGATCATAAATTCATTAACAAACTCATCCATAGTAGACTCTCCCAATCTTAACTCATGAAATTCTCTAGCTTTTTCAATTGGTAAGTTGTTAATTGCACCTTCAAATTACATGGATAATTATAGACCTAAAAATATTTAGACATATTGAGAAATCGTGCTTCTGCTCCTACATATTCACCATCAAAATTAGGAGGCCTAATCTTTAAAAATCCCCTTGAAATTGAGACGTAGTCCTCTTCTTCCTAGGTGTGGAAGTATTACTCTCAAGCTTCTATTCTTCTTCCTTATCAAACTCTTGAGATTCAATTCCACTAGAAGTTATGGAATCTGTGGTGTATGTTGTCTCACTCCTAGTTCTCTTTTTATTACTTTCTATTGCTTTCTTATTAACTTTGTCTTTTTTTAATTTCCTCAAAAGATAACTATTAATATCTTCCTGTTCTTCGTTAGTTTTGGACATCATTTATTGGTTTTCCTTTATATTATTTAAGTCCACCTTCAAGCTTCGTATTACTTGCAATAACTCAAATTCTTGTTTTTCTACATTACTGGTTCGTCCACTCATCATTCCTAATTCAGTGTCAAGTTCTTCACCACCTCTAGGTGATCCTATGGAAGTTTTCCCACTAAATTCCTCAACCATACTTCAAGCTTTTTACAAGAATCCTTTAAAATTTTGAACATGTCAAAATAAATAACAATGTTAGCTTTCGAGGACCCGTACAAGGTCCAACGTTGTAACCTATAGCTCTGATATCACTCGTAATTTACCTTATTTCAACCTAAATAATTTGTTTTTTAGAATATTCAATGTACGATATATATATGTATAACCTTATCTTTATAATCATTTTCTTTAATGAAATCTCTTCTACTAATATTAATTTTTATGAATCATTCTTAGAAACCTTCCTATTACTGTGTTGCTACTTTCTTTAAATTCCCTTCCTTTAGAATACAAACTCCCTTATAAAATCAAATTCTCCAATATCTCTTTTCCAATGAGTATTCTATATAAGGGAATATTAACGCTTTTATATATACATAATCTTCCTCCTCAATAGTTTTTTCTCGTGTTTAATTTCTTACCTTTACACTCATGTATCCCTTGTCTATTATATCCTTAGACAATGTATAACATTTTTTTTTCAAAAGTAATTCAATCCATTAACAAAATGTATAATTTCTTATCCTTCAATATATTCGATTTATATCAGGCGTTTGAGGAAAAAAATCAACGATCACTTGGGGAAACATAAAAAGAGAGCATTTGTAGGATCAAAAATTTCTCTGCATATTAATGAAAACCACTCTTGCCAAACTCCTAGACCATTTGCAAACTCTATAGGAATTCCTCCCTCTAAAACATCGGGTTCTACATAGGTAAGTGGCTCAAACGAATCCACAATAAGTTGAGATTTATGAACTACAAATTCATGTTGTTCATCATGATCTTCTTATGGTTCTGGAAGCATAGCTGTAATATCCTGTTTCTGAGATATCCCTCAAACCTAAGAAAACTCCAACCAAACACGTCCAAATGATATAGTGACTGGGAAACTCAAAGTGATAAAAATAACAGTGGTACAACATATAATAATGTGAACATGAAATATAAGCAAATACTCAAGAAGTGCAGAGAGAAATGCTAAGCCATTTTATTATACTGATAATGGAATGAGTACAAGAGGTGATTAGAAATATGGCACCTCGACTTGCACAAGGCAAGTGAAGAAATAAACTCATAATAGCAAAGGAATGGCCTCTCTCTGAACTGCATCCAAGTTGTTGCAGAACTATCGTGCTACTGCTACTGCTGGAAATCAAATGAGGATTTGGGGTTGTTCCCATCCTCAGAAAATGTTGAAACTCTGGAATCAGACTCTATTCAAGAAACCCAGAAGCTTTTCTGAAATAGTCGACCCTCGAAAATCACCCCCCTTTGGGATCTACGTTGTCCCTCAAGGCTCTGTGCTGCCACTAAATAGAATCCACCAAAACTCAACCCGAAAATCTGCCAAAATCCTCTAGTATGCAAGATTTGATCCCTTGCTCAATCTCCCAGCTCTAATCCTCCACAAAACCCCCAATCCGGAACTCCCACCAAAAGAACTGTGTCCCTCTCTCTCAAGACTGCGTAGTCCTCAAATCCTCAACTTCTCCCCAATGCCAAAGATCAATCCTACTGCAAAAGACTGTTGGAAACTACCTTTCTCGAGTAGGCACTCGAAGTCCCCCGGGGCTAAGTGTGAGATCTCCGAATGGAGACACTCAATGCACTAAACATTGCTGCAAACAGGCTACACATCAAGCGTGCTCCAAGTCGAAGTGACTAGCTCAAATGCACATAATCGAATGACAAAATGAGGAGGTTCCTCTCTCCTTTATAGCGTTGGCCTCTCTCAATCCCAAGGCCCACCTCCTCCAACATAGTCCCTCTCTTTCCACGTGTTCCTTTCCATCTGTGCAGTCCCTCCAAGTGTCTCCGTGGGCCCCATCTCTGTGTGGTCCTTTGGCCCTCTTGGCTACCCTTTAAGTCACAACGGTGTGCTACTAGGGAGTGAATTTATTCTAAAGGTGAGTTATGTCCCCCTTTTCCTCACCTTTTTATTTATAAATAACTATAGAAGGCAAAATTGAACAAAATCGAATATTCCAATTAGCCATGGCTAATTAGGAATATTACAATAGCCATTACTAGATGCCTCTTAGACTTGAAATCAAGAAGGGATTTATATTCAAGTAACCAAAAAATAACATCATGCAATTGTAAATGTTGAATAAGAATGTTTAAATCTAAACCCAACCAAAAAGGCAATCCTCACATGTGTTTCCTCCGTTTTCGCTGCACCAAAACCTAGACTCGCTTGAGGGATCACTGTGGCAACCTCCACTCACAACATCTCAATGCAAGGCACCCTCAACTTATTCCGTAGGCAAGTGTCGATATACTTTCACTATTCTGGGAAGAGGATTTTATCAAAGAGAGGAGGCCTCAACCCATATGGGATCACAATGTGATGGAAATTTCAGTTTTTTGTATTTGGTTTCCATAGAAAAATAGTTTGGAGTTTTAGATTGGGCTCCAAATGGAATGTACAAAAGTGATCTTTGGTATTTATCTACGGCTTCATGTCTGGAAGCAAGAATGGGATAGTTTTTACAATATAAATCAAACTCTAATATGTACCAAAATGGTAGTCTCATGCTTTTGAAGATGTCATGTCCCTTCTCAAATGAATTAGTCACAGGGTGTAGCAACACAATTTTGGCATCATTATTGGCCTAGGAGAAGGACCCCACACACAAAACTTAGGAACTATAGGCAATTCGATTTATTTCTGGCAGCGAGTGGAATGTGGAGGCCACCACATGCATAATTCGAACTTGGCCAAGGAATGCATTGGAGGGAGTTTGAACTAGTGGAAGGGAGGCCCCACAAGAAGCTAAGGGGGTCCAAAGTCATAAAAGAGGATGGAGCTCTCATTTTGCAAGATTCTGATTATCTGACAAACAAACCTACTCTCATTTTGCAGGATTCTGATTATCTGACAAACAAACTTACTCTTGTATGCTTTATTGCTTAGTGAGTCTACTGGTTGTTTAGCCATGAGTCTTCCGCAAGGAAGACTCAACCTCTACTTCAAGGGACTATCTGTGCCCTCCCTAGGGAGGCTGATCCACAAATATTGCAGGAGTTTCAGTGTCGATGCAGAGTTCATCCAGCCACACAAAGGAAGGGATTGCGTAATTTTTGGGCGGCTAGAGATACACAGAAGAGGATTGAGCCAGTCAGGAGGTCCCTAACTTACTGGGAGTTTTGGGAGCAAGGAAGGTAGAGGGTTGAGAGTATTTTCTTAGAGTTTTGCAGCCAGCCAGTGAGTGCACACAGCAATATGCATTTTTGGGCAAAGGGACTGCGCAGTGACCTCTGGCAGCAAATTTGTAGGGCTTAAGTGAGCAGCCATCTTGTGGAAGGGCCATCAGAGGAGCAAGGGATTAGCTACTACAGGTGAAACCAATAATTGAGGGGTGTTTCTAGGTGGATTTATAGGTTGTTTCTTGCAAATCTAATTTGGCAGCAGTAGCCAGAGAAGGGCTCCCAAGAGGCCGAAAATCCAAATTCAAAATCAGAGAAATTCCCTTCTGGGTTTTTCTGGGTTTTTTCCAGGGACTCTCAGGCTAAATGGACATAATTTTCTGGGTGGGTTTTGGGAACATTCCAACAAGTTGAAATCAGCAAAACAACAGTTTTCTGGGACAATGCAATGCATAGTGGTGCAACAACTAAACGACCATCTTTCTAGCTATTCCATCACCTGGGTTTGGTCCAACATTTCCTTGAGATAAGCCCAAGTGCACCACTTCATTCATATATTGTACTCATGCTCTCATATTTCATAATATATGGCTCAATAGTTCTAGTTTTACAATGTTTGATGGGTGTTTGATACATGTTTTTAATTTTATGTTGTTGCACTGTTTGTTTATTTGAAATATCACTTAAATTCTTGTTTAGGAACATTAAAATGGCATCAGAGCCTAATTCTTGGCTCAAATTTGGGGGTTTGTTTCCTATGAGAGGAGAAGACCGAGATAACATCACTTACCGGAGGCAGAGGTACAGGAGCAGAGAAAGGGAGTTGGAAATTACACTAGACACGGAGAAAAGAGGGAAAATAGTGGCCGGAGAGGAGTAAATGATAGAGCCCAAGAGTAGGGAGGAGATGGATTTTGATAGCCTCTTGAGGGCTCTGAGTGACTTGGCCAAGGGGCAGAAACACATGTTGGAGGAGATCAAATCATAAAGGTGAGATAAATCCACACTTAGAGGGTTTTTGTGTGGAGATAATTCTAGGGATTTTCAGCCCTTTCATCATCCCTCACCAGTAGCGCAATGCCCTTCAGTGAGTTTTCCCACTAGGGCCATACTACCCTCCTTCGTGCCAATAACACAGATCAAACCAGCAAGGGAGGAAGACACTCCCGAGATGGGGGATTACTTCATAGAGTGGCAGGCGATGGACGAAGATTTCAAAGAAGCTCTCTCCTTCAAAGATTACTACAAGCTCAAGCAGAGTGAGAGGAACAAGGGGTATAGAGAACAGGGGGCCCAAAATTATGAGTTGCAGAGAACTATAGGGAGCACTGCCAAGTGCACAACCATGGCTTGGGTTGAAAAGATGGACACATAATTTCAACTCAGCCAGATGATGGAACAAGAGGCCGTTAAGATGGCAACACTGCACTTGGAGGGGAAAGCCCATGACTGTTGGTTTAATGGCCTAACCACTCTTGGGCATGCCTAGTTAGCTTCATATGAGGAGTTCACTAGGAGGGTGGTGGAGGGATTTGATCATAGGAATCTGGAGGCATCCTTTAAGGAGCTAAACCAACTGCACTAGATAAGCAACCCAGAGTAGTATTTTTATGATTTTTTGCGTGTGTTAGTGATGGTCCCGATCTGTCCGAGGCTAGGAGGGTATACACCTTCATTGAGGGTTCGCTTGAGCCTCACCATGATAGAGTTTGAGAGATTCTTCGTCCTAGTTCCAAGTGATCATACCATCTAGTGTACCGGATATGTGCCCTCCTTGACAGTATTTATAGTAAAATACTCGATGACGACCACTTCTTTGTGGTTGATGTGCCAAACACCAACGTGGTGATTGGTGTCCAGTTGTTGTATTCCCTTGGGAGAGTTATGACAAATTGGAGGAAATATAAGATGGATTTCAAGGGGCTAGACGGAAAACTGGTGATTTTGAGAGGTATGCAGTCTTATCTGCCTTAGACAGTTTCAGCCCACAAGATGGAGGCAGATCTTCGACATGGGGACATTGCATGGGTAGTCAAGTTGAGGATCTCAAAGGCTGGGGGACAGGCACAGTCACCACCAACAGACATACATGCTCTTCTCGACAGGTATGCAGTGGTATTCGGGGACATTCCACAAGGGCAACCACTAGATAGAGGGTTTGAGCACACCATCGAGCTAGACCCGGCTATACAGGCAGTCATCACTACTCCATAGAGGCACCCCAAAGCCTATAAGGATGAGATAGAGAAGGTTATTAAGGAGCTACTTGCTTTGGGTCACATCAGGCCTAGTTCCAGTCCTTTTTATTCTTTCATAATGCTGGTGAAGAAGAAGGATGGGACCCTCAGGATGTGCATAGACTACAAAGCCTTTAATAGGAAGACCCTCAAGAACCAGTACCCCATTCCCCACATTGATGAGTTGATGGTTAAGCTTAAAGGAGCCAAGTACTTCTCTAAGATCGATCTGCGTTCTGGGTACCACCAGATCAGAGTTCAGAATCAGGATATCCTAAAGACAGGATTCTGGTGCCACTATAGGCACTTTGAGTTTCTGGTCATGCCATTTCGGCTGACCAATGCTCCCGCCACATTTCCATCTTGCATGAACCACATCTTTCGAGGGCAGCCGAGGAAGTTCGTGCTAGTGTTTTTTTATGACATCCTGATGTATAGACGGACATGGGAGGAGAACCTACAACACTTGGAGAAGGTACTGCACATTCTGGACGAGCGGCAGTTTTATGTCAAGCTCTCCAAACATGAGTTCGGATTGACATAGATGCTTTATCTAGGGCATACCATTGAAGCAGACGCAATGAAGGTTCATGAGGAGAAGATCTGGTCCATCCGGGATTGGCCAGTACCCCGAGACGTGACTACGCTGAGAGGCTTCTTGGGCATTTGCACTTACAACAGGAAGTTTTTCAAGGGATTCTCACAGCTGGCAACACCCTTGACCGACTTGACAAGAAAGGGGCCTTCGCATGGACTGAGGGAGCACAGGACACTTTCAATTGCCTCAAGGAGGTGATGAGCAGTTGCCCTATTTTGGAACTCTCATATTTTTCCCAACCATTCACGGTGGAGTGTGATGCATCAAAGGTAGGAGTTGGAGCCGTATTTTCATAAGAGGGGCACCCCATAACTTTCGAGAGTCGAAAGCTCATACCGCATGAGTTGTCATATTCTATATATGACAAGGAGATGCTGGCCACCATTCATGCATTGGCCAAGTTCCACTAGTACTTGGTGGGAAACCGATTCTGAGTGAAGACTAACCACAATAGTCTTCGACATTTCATGGGGCAGCAGGGCCTCAATGACAGGCAACAGAGATGGGCAGCAAGGTGCAGGCCTATGACTTCGATATTGAGTATGTGCAGAGCAAGCACAATGTGGTGGCCGATCCTCTATCCTGGAGACCGGTTGGGTTATATCTTATGAGCATCTTCCAGGATTGGAAGGCTCAACTGTTGGTTGAGTACTCCAAGGACACGAAGGCTTGCAAGGTGCTAGAGGGGACACATGCAAATGAGCGTTACCGTGTGATGAATGAGGTCATATATTACAAGGGTCACATTTACTTAGTGCCCAACACACATTTGAGGGAGAGGGTACTCCAGGCAGCTCACGAATCACCACTATCCAGACACCAAGGGTTCTAGAAGACTTACATGCCTGTTCGGGAGAGGTTCATGTGGAGAGGCCTCAAGGACGACATGCTGCAGCATGTAAGGGAATGTGAGGCCTGCTAGCAGAACAAGGGGGAGCTAACTTACCCTACAGGGCTATTACAGCCACTTCCCATTCCAAAGGGGAAATGGGAAATTATCTCGATGGATTTCATCACAGGGCTCCCCATAGTATAGGGGAAGGATTGGATATATGTGTTGGTTGATAGGCTAACCAAATGTTCCCACTTCCTCGCCATCCCCACTAGATTCACGGTTGCCCAGGTTGTTGAGTTGTTCTTCCGGGAGGTTTTCAGACTACATGGACTCCCCAAGAACATTGTTAGCGACAGAGATAGTAGATTCATGGGTGGATTTTGGCAGGTGCTTTTCAAGTTGGTTGGGACGAAGCTTACTCCTAGCACTAGTTACCACCTTCAGACGGACTGCTAGACAGAGAGGGTCAAAAAGTGGTTGGAGGGGTATTTGAGGAACTATGTGACAGGTCAACAAAGGACGTGGATTCAATGGTTTCACTTGGGCGAGTTCTGCTACAACACGAAACACCACATGTCTATCGGTATGACTCCTTTCCATGCTTTCTATGGTCATGATTCTCTAACTTTTGTTGATGTCATTTTCAGAGACAGCCATGCCCCAAAGGAAAAATACTAGGTCCAAGAGAGCCAAGATATCCTCAAGGCTCTCAAGGATAATCTAGTGACTACCCAGAATCAACAAAAACTATATGCAGATTGACACAGGGTAGAGAGGCACTTTGAGGAGGGGGACCTAGTGTACCTCCAGTTGCAACCTTACATATATTCTACGCTGAAACACAAGGGGGGCAAGAAGCTACAACCACGATTCTATGGGCCCTACCAGGTGACTAGGTAGGTTGGGTAGGTGGCTTAAGAGTTTAAGTATGGGGGATTACGCAGTGCATTATATTAGATATCATTTAGCGCTGCCTCCGGGGAGCAGGATGCATAACATATTTCATGTCTCATGCCTGAAGAAGGTTTTGGGACAACGGGTGATTGTAACAACTGATCTACCCCCATTGGATGATGAGGGCCATTTGGTGTTGGAACCAGACACCATACTGGAAAGCAAGGAGAGAATACTAAGGAGCAGAACTGTCAGGGAGTTCTTGGTGCACTGGAAGTACTTGTTGGATGAAGATGCCACCTGGGAGGGTGAGCACATACTAGATCACCCGGCTTTGAGGTTGCTTGAGGGCAAGCAACATTTGGGAGGGAAGGACTATCACGTTCCTTCTCAAATTAATTAGTCACAGGGTGCAGCAACACAATTTTGGCATCATTTTTGGCTTAGGAGGACCCCACACGCAGAACTTAGGAACTATAGGCAATTCGATTTATTTTTGGCAGCTAGTGGAATATGGGGGCCACCACATGCATAATTAGAACTTGGCCAAGGAATGCGTTGGAGGGAATTCGAACTAGTGGAAGGAAGGGCTCACAAGAGGCTAAGGGGGTCCAAAGTCAGAGAAGAGGATGGAGCTCTCATTTTACAGGATTCTGATTATTTGACAAATAAACTTACTCTTGTACGCTCTACTGCTTAGCGAGCTAACAATTGTTTAGCCACGAGTCTTCTGCAGGGAAGATTCAACCTCTACTTCTGGGGACTATCCGTATCCACCCTAGGGAGGTTGTTCCATAGAGGTTGCAGGAGTTTCAACATCGATTCACAATTCATCCAGCCACACAGAGGAAGGGACTGCATACTTGCTAGGTAGCTAGAAATATGGAGAAGAGAATTGAGCTAGCCAGGAGGTCCCTAACTTACTGGGATTTTCGAGATCAAGGAAGGTAGAGGGAAGAGGGAATTTTCTCATATTTTTGCAGCTAGCCAGTCAGTACACACAACGGTACACATTTCTGGGTAGAGGGACTGAGTAATGGCCCCTGGCAACAAATTCGTGGGGTTTAGGTGAGCAACCATCTTGGCCAAGGGGGGAGCAAGGGATCAACTACTACAAGTGAAATCAACAATTAAGGGGTGTTTCTAGGTCGATTTGAAGGTTGTTTCTTGCAAATCGAATTTGGCAGTAGTAGCCAGAGAGGGGCTTCCAAGAGGCCGAAAATCTAAAGTCAAAATTAGAGATATTCCCTTCTGGGTTTTTCTGGGTTTTGTCCAAGGAGCCTAAGGTTGAAAGCACAAAATTTTCTAGGCGGTTCTTGGTCACATTACAGCAAGTCGAAATCAGTAGAACAATAGTTTTCTAGGACAACGCAGTGCATAGTGGTGCAGTAACTGAACAACCATCTTTCCAGCTATTCCATCACCTAGGTTTGGTCCAGCTTGTCCTTGAGACAAGCCCAGATGTACCACTTCATTCATATATTGTATTCATGCTCTCATATTTCATAATATATGTCTCAGCAGTTCCAATTTTATAGTGTTTCATGGGTGTTTGATACATGTTTTTAATTTTATGTTGCTGCATTGTTTGTTTATTTGAAATATCACTTAAATTCTTGTTTAGGAACATTACAAAAGATGAACTAAAAGTTGGGAATGACTCACCAGGTTTTCAATATATCGAGAAGAGGACAACTGCTTTAGGAAGATAGATATTACCAATGACAACGAGAATAGATGCCTCCGAGTTTTTGAATGATAATAGTTTCGAGCTCTAGAAACCCTACAGAGCTGCCTTGTTTCCCTAAAGAGCTCTAGAAGTTTAGTTATTTCGCACTAAACACAACCTTTTTAAGTTCGCCTATAAAACTAAGACTCTCTCGTACTTGATCACATGAACCGAACTTTGGATCAAACTGCATACAACAAACACGCCCATATCGTTCTTGGATCGAACTCCGTTGTCGATTTCTGAGGCCAAAAAATGCACTCCTCTACAAAGGGTTCATTTTAATTGCCTATTCTGACGATAGTTTGACTCTGATGGTAGTTTAGAAAAAAATTGAACAATGTTTACCTGTAACCGTGATGCGGAGAAGAGAGATACTTGAGGCTAGCAGATAGAGATATCTTGCTAGCTAGGTCCATATGCTAAACTACATTATGAACAAATCTGGTCCTGAGGATCCTCGACCAGAATCACTTCCTATCCATGAAGATTCGATGGTGGCATTCAATATTGGGTCTGTCACGATAAAGGCTGAAGATTTGATGGTAGCATTTGATATTAGGTCTGCAGTCATCAATCGACTGAAGATTCGATGGTGGTTGGAATTCAATATTGGGTCTGCTAGTCCTAAAACCATAATTCACAACTCTCTTAGATGTCATTTTCCGCATTATGAAAAGTTTGTTGTTGGGATGTCATTTTCCGACACTATGAAAAGTTTGTGGTTGGGAGGGGTATTTTAAAGCAAAATTAAAGTTTAGATTTTAAAAAAGTGTTAGATTTTTCCAATGCTAAAAAAATTAGATAGAATATTTAATTTACACTTACATATTTTAATTGTATATGAGAAACTAATAGGATTACATGTTCTTGGTTGTGATATTAGGTGATATTTATTATAATAATAAATTAAAAAATAATTTAATTTTAAGGTTATGTTTTTATGCAATGATTTTGCTATTAAAGTTTATGGAGGCAAAATGTGAGATGTTGGAAGGAAACAGGTACTTTTAACTTGGTTGAATTGAAAACGTTTAGGCGTTCTTGCATATTAGGTGGGTAAAAATAAAATAGAGTATATAGTAAATGGATTTAATAGTTAAAAACAAGTGTTGGTTTATTAAAATTAATATGTCAAATTTGGAAGGAGTAGAATACACATCTTTCTTTAGGTTAAATACATTCAAATTGTTGCGTGAATGGGGTTGTAAGACCTTATGTTTTCATATTGAGAAAATGGAGTTCTCTCCTAGTCATTCACATAGTTTAGGTTGTTATAAGAAAAGTAGGTGTTTTTCCTTAAGACGTGGACATTTCATTTTAAGTAGTGTGATAATGCGGTTTCAATGAGGGATTAAAATAAGGAATGAGCATGCAAATTTGGGATGCTAGTGCTAGGTTATGCTTCAGGTATGAGTGCATGTCTAAGAAGACTCTAACAAAGGTTGAAGAGTTTGAATAGTTAGAGATGTTGGAGGGTTGTAGTCTCAATTATAGGTTTAGACAAGTAATTTAAGCACCATGAGAAGTTGTGAAGCAAACTTAAGACATTTGACAAGCTACACAAAGGAAACTTGGTAGTGGTACTAAGTGAAAATTCCTTGATCAAATTTCATACCCTCTCCTTATCACCACTACTTTTCAAGACAAAGAAGAAATGTGAAATAGATGTGCAACCCACTAAATAAGTTGGCAAAGTTATTGCAACATATATAGGTGGTCATGTCATGTTGTAATTCCCTGTGAATGTGATCAAATGATATGACCCTAACGATTCTAATAAGTCCATAACTTTAGTCATCCTCTGATATAATAAAGAAGTGTATAAGGAAGTATAACCTTTCATCCAATCCATAACAGCCTTTGAGTCCATTATGACTTGTAATTTTAGATTGTTGAAGTGACGCAATTAAAATGACTAACATAAATGAATAATTCATATTATTGTAGTTCTTGTTGGTTAGTCATATTTTT
>APFE030414567.1:54662-94195 GCA_000404065.3 Pinus taeda
ATATACTAAAGTTTACTCCTATCATTTTAAGTTGTTGCTGCATTTTACAGGCAAAGCATCTATAGATATCCCATTCTACTTGTTTCGTAGCCTCAGCAAGATGTGTGATAAAATTCTGTTGAAGAAGGATAACTGTGAGACATCATTGTTTCATCATGGTTTAGTGAAACTGTTAGTGTTGGATGGTCTGCAGAAAATTGGTAGGGATTGGAATTCCTTTATTTTTATGGCTAGCTTTCAGAGTAAGACAGGCCTCACCCCATTGCCTGTTAGGGAAAGAGAAGATTCAATTGAGGAACCTACTCTTGCTGAGCTTAGAAAGGAGATAAAAGATAAGAAGAAGACCAAGACCAACTTGAAAAAATCAGTGAAGCCATTGGTTATCAAAGAGCCACCTCAACCATCATCAAAAGAGAAGGTCAAGCACAAGAAGAATGCACCTAGATCAAGTGGGGCTGAAAAGGTATCAGGAGTAAAGACCAGAAGTCAATTAAGCAAGGAGAAGGGCAAATCAGTAGCCGTTGAGGAAAGTCCAATATCAAAAGCTAGTTTGAGTGATTTGCTTGAGGCTATTGAGTTTGAACAGGATCAATCAGTGCATATTGAGCCAATGCACATTGACTTAACTCAATCATCACCAGAGAGCACTAAAAAATCAAAGGCTTCGAAGAGGTTAAGGTTTGATGAACCTGGTGAAGAGTTTGTGTTCAAACCACGAAGGCCAGTTACAAGGAAACAAATTAAAGAGGCTGAGAAAGTGCATGAAGAAGGGGTAGCTGTAAAGATGCTCAGAACAGAGGTAATTGAAAAACTTCCCAAAACAGAGGATGCAGAGAAAATAAAGAAAAAACCTTTTACAAGAAAACAAGCAAGAGAAATGGAGAAACAATCCAGAACAGAGGAAGCAAAAGAAACCAAGAAAAAAGTTCCAAATAAAAAAATCATCATTTCTCAAGAAGGAAATACTACATCTACAAAGGACCAGTGGGAGGCAACTGAAAGAGAGATGACTGAGATGGAGAGGGCCGTAGCTGAAATCGCAGCCATGGAAAAGGAGGTTGCAAAATTGAAGGCACAGCTAAATAAATTAGCTGCTAAATGAAATTGTTGATTCTGAGTAAGGTGCCTTTCTAAGTTTTGATCAATTTTGTTTAAACTCCATCATTTTGAAGTCATATAGGTCCCTAACACTTGTAGAAGAGGTCTGAGGAAGTCATGAGTTCAAGCAATTCAAGGCAAATACACTTTGTTTTAGCAAAAACAGCAGTTTCGTAGCGCGCTACGAAACTGCTGTAGGTGTTGTTTTATGAGGAAAATGAACAGTTTAATGATGAGGTCAGCGGATTTTTGAAAGAAATGCCTAAGGAACATCAAGGAGACCACATAAGGCTAGCAGAGCCATTCAGATAATGACAAGTGTGCATTCTCCATAAAGGTGAAATATTTTGTCTTAAGTTATAGCTTTAATAAAGGTACTTTATTACCGGTGGTTAGGGTTTGGTTGGAGATGCATACGAGGATGTGGGCTTATACACCTGTTCAATCAACAAGGCTTCCAGCATATTTGGGAATATGGTGATGCTCGTCAATTTTGGGGTATTAAAGAGCTGAGAACATATTGCTTAACTTTCGAAGGATGGTGGGAAACAAGGACCGGAAAAACAGGGATTTGTTCTTATGATCAATGAACCATCAGCACATTCTGCGTCCAATGCTAACCTTGTTCCTTTCATCCTTATCTCAGCTATCACGGCCAAAACTAAAGGAGACAGCTGTCAAAGATCAAGAAAAGAATCATGTTACGAGGAGAATAGAATTAGAGTTTAAGTTTGATTAGGACTCTTTGTAATTACAGCTCAACACTTAGTGGATTTAATGAGTCTGTTAAAAAATAGATAGGGGTAGTTAATGACAGTCATCGAGCTCCCCTCATGCTGGAGGAGGAGGCTCAAAGTAGTTAAGAATGTTTTTCTATATATAGATGAAACTCTGATGTAATGGAGGTTGGATGTTTATGAAAAAACAGAGTTTATATTGGCTTATGTAAAAGACTTGTTACAGTAATAGAAAAGACCACTTTTTCTTCTCAAGATTCATACTTTGTTCAAATGCTCAAGATGTATGTGGTTTTGTCTTATCATTTATATTTTACAGCTCTATAGATATACAATCACTCTGAATTCACCTAGTTGCTCAGATTTCCTGTGTATATTTATGAGTTGAGGTTCATTTGAGAAATGTTTTGAGTGTTTAGACATTACATGCCTTGACTTCCATGAATGAGTAGTTGATAGCTTACTGAAATGGTGTTTGACTCCATGAGCCCAATGGAAGAAATCTTATGGTGTATTTCCAACCATCATGTTTATTAAAGTTCTCATTTCAAGAGTTAGCCCTCTTAGTGTTAATCATAATCAGTAGTTTATTTTGAGAGAGCCCTCTCAGGTTAGGGAGGCTAATCCTTAGCCAAGAGTCTGGTCTGAAATAGTTACATAGAGTCTAACTGATTAGCAGCCATCAGTACATGATTTTGTGATAACAGATGGAATGTCGTGCTTCTTTTCAGTTTGGTTTCCATCATCTTCCATAAACTGGTCCAAAACTCTCTGAGAAAGCAAGAGTCCCGATTTGACATAACTGATGTGGGTAATCCAAAATGGAACCAAACATGCCAAAAGAAAATAGAAGCAGTCTGCTCTACAGTGATCTGCTTTTTACAAGGCATCAGAATACACATTTTGATAAAATGGTCAACGACGACATACAAATAATCGTGACTCTTCCTAGACAAAGGAAAACCTCCTATAAAGTCCATTGACACACTTTCCCATGGACGACTCAGAATAGGGAGTGGTGTGTAGAGCTTGAGTTTTCTATTAGAGGGCTTTGAAGCAGAACACATCACACAACCCTTTACATAGCGAGTCACAATGTTTTTCATATGAGACCAAAAACAAAATCTTTGTACATGACGTAAAGTCTTTTCGACACCAAAGTGTCCAGACACAATAGTGGGCCTCTCGAATTACATGTACTCTCTCCCCTGTGGGAATACACAATTTACCAAGGTGATACAACAGTTTCCCCTGCAAATGATAGTTTTCCACTTGTGAACCATGGGTTAGTTTTGCATAAGTCTCTTTAAAGTTATCGTCATTAGCATATTGTTCAGCATAACTCTCAAAAGACAATGAAGCATTATGCAAAATAACAAAATCAGAAATAGGAGGGCGAGATAGCATATTGGCCACTTTATTGCTAGTGCCCTTCTTATACTTTATTACCAGATGAAATTGTTGAATAAAACCCATCCACCTGAAATGATGAGATTGCTGCAACTTGGTTTGTGACTGAAGGTACTATAAGGGCTGATGATCCGTATGGATGATGGTCTCCTTGTCGATCAGGTAGTGTTTCCACTTTTTCACACTCTGCACCAAGGCATAAATCTCCTTGTCATAAGTGGGATAGTTTATCACAGCTTGAGAAAACTTCTCAGAATGGTAACAAATCGGCTTATTTTTTTGCATCAGTACAACTCCCATGGCATAACCACTGGCATCAGTTTCGATCTCAAATGGCTGTTGGATATCGGGTAAGGCTAAGACTAGCACGATGCTGATCTTTTCCTTCAATGTTTTGAAGGACTTATGTTGTCTTCCTCCCCATTGGAAGACCTGTTTCACACTTGTCAATGTGTGCAAAGGTGTTGCAATAGCAGAGAAATTAGTAATAAATCTCCTCCAATACTGGATTGCACCTAAAAAGTTGTGGACCTCGGTTACACTAGTAGGCTTAGGCCAATTGACAATTGATTCAACTTAAGAAGGATCAATCTTTAACCGACCATGACCAACAATATGACCTAGGTAACCCAAAGAGTTTTTACCAAACTCACATTTTGACAATTTTACAAAGAGTTTTCTTTTTTCAGTACATCAAGCACTTTCTTTACATGACACACATGTTCAACCCAACTCTTACTAAAGACAAGTATATCATCTAAATATACAAGAACAAATTCATCAATTAAAGGCCAAAAGATATCATTCATAACCCTCATAAAAATGGTTGGAGTGTTGCAAAGTCCGAATGGCATCACCATCCATTCGAACAACCCCTGTTTGGTCTTGAAGGTGGTCTTCCACACGTCCTGATCTGCAATTCGTACATGGTGATAACCACTGCGCAAATCCAATTTGGTGAAATTAATAGCAGTCTTACTAATCCAATAAGTCATCAATGCGTGGAAGAGGGTAGCGATTTTTCACCGTGATCTTTTTTAGTGCACGGTAATCCATGCACATCCTCCAGGTGCTATCTTTCTTGGCACTAAGATAATCAGTGAACTACACGGAGAAGTGCTCGGCCTGATGACCCCTTGGTCTAGCAATTCCTGCACCTGTTTCTTGATTTCCTCCATCTCAATGGCCGACATCTTGTACATGCCAATATTTTGTAAAGGAGCGTCATGCTGCAAATGGATCTCATGTTGGATTTCCCTCTTCGGAGGTAATCCCTTTGGTTCCTAAAAAATCTCATCATAATTAGAAATTGATTCAAATAATTCATGTTTATGCTTCCGATCACAACCCTGGAAAGCATC
The DNA here is from genome assembly GCA_000404065.3 of Pinus taeda. NCBI lineage: Eukaryota > Viridiplantae > Streptophyta > Pinopsida > Pinales > Pinaceae > Pinus > Pinus taeda. The sequence goes on from APFE030414567.1 coordinate 59,269, forward strand.
AGCTAATTCTGCCTATTTTTCCCTTACAACCATAAGCATGCAAACCTTACTGGAATTCACTAGTCTTTTCATTTGTCCAGCGCTTACAAGGCTGGCATTGATTTTATTTTGATGAGCCCTTACTATACATTCTACCCCATCTTTTGTGATTTGGTATTTATTTTCATGACGGAAAAGAGTGCCTTTCTATCATATAGATACGGACTCCCCAACACCATGCCACAGATATCCAGTGGGATTACATCCAGTTCTACTTCATCTACTAGCTTAGAAGCGATCACAAATTTTACTTTACACTGCTTGGTTACATTCAATTTTTCTTTATCATGTATCCATCCAAGCGCGTAAGGTTTTCGGTGTGGTTTTGTTTCTAAGTCGAGTTTCTTTACCAGGGATTCTGCGATTAAATTTGCTTGGGATCCAGTATCAAACAGAGTTTCAACTTTAGTATGACTTACAACAACTCTGATATGAAATAACTCAATTCTCTTTCTGTCATTAGGAAGGGACTCGTTTACAGAACTGGTGCATGCGATTCAGAATTGATGTGACGTGTAAGAGTACCTTTTGTTCCCGCGACTGTGATCAACGCTTCATCTCCCGAATCCGATCCAAGGTCTTGCTGCACATTCACCATTGTCTTCTACTTCCCTTTTCCTCCATACTTTGGACGCTTTTCTGGGTGTTGTTTCCAATAGTGATCGTCATCGTGGCCTTCTTTTTTGTAGTGATTGCAATACGGCCGTTCACCTTCTTTGGCTGTTGTCGTCTTCTTCTCCTTTCCTTTCCATTTCGCTTTGGATTTTCCATTGGGAGGTTTTAACAGTGGCTTCCTAGAATGATCATCTCTTTCATTTTTTCCCCTATTCTCAATATGAATTGCCTTTACACTGGCTGAGTCAATAGTGGTTGGTTCAAACAACAACAATGAATGCCTAATATAGCTATGCAGTGAGCCAATATATTTAGTTACAACTGCAGGTGTATCAAGTGCAATACCCAAATTCAGTGCTTGCTTTCTAAAATCCTTTGTAAAACTATGAACATGCTGACCCTTGCCTTGTCTTAAATACTTCTAATTCATTAATTCTTTTTGCTTGTATCCTAAAGGAAAAATGTTCCTTTAATGCAGAAATAAAATCAGGCCATGAGGAAAAGAGGTTATCCACATTCTTATTGCGCTGCAATTTTCTCTCCCACCAAATGAGAGCGGTGTTTCTCAACCATAGAGAGGCCAGCTGAATCTTTGCCTCATCCTCCACGATCTGTTGAATCCTGTAGTAGACCTCAATCTGCGTAATCCAATTATTAAGTTTTTTTTTCTGCATTGCTTTCACCATTAAACATGAGAAGATCAAATTTAACATCTAGTTTAAAGAAAGGCTTCTTAGATGCATCCTTTTAATTCCTACGATTATGGGGGTGAGAGGAAGGAGAACCTTCACTCCCGGAAGGAGAAGGAGGGAGTTCTTCTCCACCATTCCCATGTGTTTAACATTATCCTTCTGGGTTTCTCTCCTCGACTTTCTCCAACCTTAAAACCATCTGACTGATATTCTCTGCCATTGAATAGAAGGTATTGTGGAAATTTTGCTCCTCTTCAAGATGAGCATCATCTTCTGCGACGTTTCTCCTTCGATGTTCATGCCGTACTTCGGGATCGAAAGGATCTAATTCCCCTTCGCCTCTTCAGAGTCTGTCTCTTGTTAGCATACAAACATGCAATTCACATCTAAAAAGACCTACTAAATTACCATTTGATCTAGGGATCTTTCGGTTATAGATGTATGAAAAGAATCACATGTGAAAATTGTAGCTTAACATAGAATTTTAATGTGCACATAAGAAAAGAAGAAAAAACACCAAAAATCATGACAAGAAGACACCAAGACTTGATAACAAAGTTCGTCCAACGCGGACTACGTCTTCGGGCCCTGCTTGATTAATGGGGATGCCTTCATATATTAAATGGCATGAAAAGAAGAGAATGAATTCATCAGTTTACATAAAAAGAGGCTATACCTCCACTCTGGACAATGGCTGTGAAATGGAGACCTCAGATGGAGAAATGGACAGCACCAATGCATCCGTGGTGATGAAAGGGGTTGAAAACATATAAGGTTTGTCCAAATCAGACAAAGTACACTATCGGCCCTCCTGAAAACTCTCCTGCCTCAAACTACGTGCTAAAAATCCCTCTCCCCTGCGTTCTTCATACATCGGGTCTTTATATGTTTCATTTAGGACAAGGTCGCTTAACAATCGGAGGTCAGTTTTGTTAGAATGGAAACTGTTCATGTGGAAGGGTCGGCGGGCACAACAAACCCTTAAAAATAGCCTTCTTATCGTTTAAAATTGATAATACAAAAAACCCGAAAAACACTGAATATCCGACCAAAACCTTTAAAACCAGACTTCAAATATATCAAATCGGCCCTATAAATCCATCGAGTCTGATCCTTATCGCAAATTGTCATTGCTGAGGTCCATGGCCCTGTATTATCTCATCAAGTGGAAGAACTTACCCACTGAAGATTCCACATGGGAGGACAAGAATTTTATACAAAATCATTGAGAACTACTCAAGCATTGAGGACAACACTTTTTGGAGGAGAGGGGCATGTTAGGTCCCTATACTACTAGTGTAACCCCTTATTGTTATTAGTACAACCCCCTTATTATATTGTTGTGCCCATGTAGTCCCCATATTGTTATTAGTGTGCCCATAGAAGCCCACTATTGTTATTATTATGCCCTTACATTATTATTGTTATGTCGGCTCTGTAATTATGACCCCTTAGACTCCTATATATAGAAAGGAGGTCTTGTCATTTGTATCATCCAAGAATTATTCATTTATGTAATTTAAAGGAGGTTTCCCCCTCGAAGAGGCTGAATTCTAAGGCGTTGATCTATCTTTTCTATCTTTTTGTGAGCTGGTTTCATAACACAATGGAATTGACAACACTATATATACAGTTTGATATGCAAACATTTTTGTAAATTGAATAAATATTTTCGAAGTCTTGCAATTGTTTCAATGATATCACCATCATTTTTTTGGCACTTTCTTAGCACACATCTAAGCATCGACGTCATTGTTTTATTTAGCTTTTTCTTGTATGAAATACAATAAGTACTTGTAGCATATGAATCAAGTACAAATTGAGCATCATTATTTGCACCCCATATTAATAGAATATGTTGAGCAAAGTTATTATTCCAAATGTATGTTGGTTCTCTTTTCAACAAAATTGTTCTCCATCTCAGAGTACACTTAATTGCATGGATATAGTCAAATTCACTTATACCTGTTTTTTTCTAGAAAACTATCAAATGTATGTCTCATCATTTTCATATGCTCGATTGGATCAAATATCATTCTTTCATTTTCTTTTTTCTTTGCATTGTCAAACTCCATAGGCTCAAGTATTTGTGTTCTTGGCATTGGTGATATCAGAAAATTTAACCTACAATGCATTTGTTTTCCTTTTCTACAAGTGCTTTTGTGACGATGACGTTGGACAATTTTCAAATTTGTAGGTAGTTTGGTTGAATCACAACACAACTACCTGTCAACGAAGTTTTCAATTTCAGTATCTGTACTTTTTCCATAGATAGGAGCATTTTTAATCCATATCAATCCATGTTCATGTTGGCTTCCTCGAGTTTGGAATTTTGTTACAAAGAAATAGTCAACAATATCACCAAAGTACTTGGACCCATGTGAAATTAACTGATGTAGAGCATTCATTATGCTTCTGTAATACGGTACACAAATGATGAGGTCATTTCTTATCAAGGTATCAATATCACCTTCATCTACTTCATTTTCAGTACACAGTTTTCTTTGTCGATGTATTTTTTGCAAAGAATTTACTAAAGGCTCCCAAATATGTTCAACAATGTTAAACAAAACAAAAAAGAGTGGGTGGACCTAATTGTTGGATCATTGCATTTAAGTTCTTGTGTAAATGAAAAAAATAGTCCACTGATTGTAGAAACTCTGGCTGTAGATTAACCTGATTATGCAATATAATTAAAGCAAAATACTTAATCTACTTCTACAATCAAACTTGCATAAGCTTAATAGATTTGAGCAAGATCAAGCGGAACACATATAACAGAGAAGAAGAATCAATACACATGAAACACAGAAGAATACTTTGGGGAAAGCCTCAGCTAAAAACCCCCCTATCTGTATTATCATACAACTAGAAATATATCAAGATTACACACAGCTTTAGCTCTCACAGCTATTCAGCTCTCAGTACAATCCCTCATTGTTGCTCATAGACAGAATAGACTACTCATATGCCTATCCTCTACCCTCCAAGCCACCTATTTCCTTGCACAGTTTTCCCTGGGTGATCCAGATGTAACCTTGTGTGACACTGATCTCACACACTGCTCCAACACACTGTAAAACTGTGCAAATCTCAAGGAATGAATTCCTTCTGCATGCAAGAGATTCTCTTAGAGGAAAATTCTTGCAACTAATAGTACACTATCCATGCTTTTAATCTCAACTGGGTCTTTGTCTGAATTGACATGCATGAGTTATCGATGAGAGAATCTTCAGTTGTCTGGAGTACACTAGTTTGATGCATGCATGCATTAACTAACTGAACTTACAATTAGTTCCTCAAACTGTTTGGAACTAATTTAACTGGACATAACTCAATTAACTAAGCTAACTAATTACAACTCAAATACAACTCATCCTTATCTCCTTAATTAAGTGATAATATCCTTAATTTAAGGGATAACTGTTGCATGACTTCACAAAGACTTCTAGCTTGAATTTCTCCAACTAATTAACTCAAGATGAATTAATTAATTATTTTCCCAGCAGCTGGTGAGACTAAATTCGAATTTTAATTCAAGGACAAATTAAAATTGGAATATTCTTGTTGCCACATTTCAACACTCCCTCTCAACAAAAAAGGGATTATCTGCCACCCAGATCTTGTCTCTATGGAACTCGAATTTACACTTTGACAATGCCTTAGTCAAAATGTCAGCATCTTGCTCCTCGGTCGAAATATATTGCAACAACATGATCCTCCTCACCACACAATGTCTGAGATGATGATACCAGATGTCGATGTGCTTGGACCTATCATGAAATACTGGATTCTCATAGAGTTTGATACAACTCTAATTATCATAATAGATCACAGTTGGATCCATCCTCTGATCAAACAAACCAACTAGAATTTTCCGCATCCAAATGGCCTCACATGTTGCCTAACTTACAGCCATGTATTCAGCGTCTGCCGAGCTGAGTGCAACCGACCTCTATTTCTTGTTGTACCAAGAAACTGCAGCTGACCCAAGGTTGAAAATTCCTCCTGATGTGCTTTTTCGATCTGATGGACTCCCTGCCCAATCTGCATCAGTGAAGCCCTGTAGCTTCACTCCCTCTGTCCATCTATACCATAATCCATATTGAGATGTGCCTCTGAGGTATCTCAAAACATGCTTAGCTGCCTTCCAAAACATCTTGGTAGGCTGAACCATTGCTTGACTCAGTTGGTTCACCACATAGCACAAATCTGGTCGTGTTCACTAAATACATCAGTGAACCCACAAGCTGCCTATACACAGTATCTTCTACTACTTCTCCTAAAGTAGCATCCTCCTTCCTCCAGTTACCTACTAGAGGAGTCTGCATGGGCTTGCAATTCTCCATGTAGAATCTCTTGAGTATCTCATTGGCATACTTGCCCTGAGACACAAATAACTCCCCATCCTTCTGCCACACTTCCATGCCAAAGAAGTAGTGCATGAGACCCAAGTCTTTCATCTTGAATTCTCTTGCAAGGTCCTCCTTGCAAGACATGATCAATTGATCATCACCTGTCAATATGAGATCATCAACATAAAGAACAATGATCAATGGCTTACCTTTCACAATGATGTGATATAGGTTTGCATCTGCTTCACTCTTTGTGAAGCCCAACCCGGTGAAGTAGTTGTCGATCCTGGTGTACCAAGCACGAAGTGCTTGCTTCAGCTTGTACAAAGCTCTCTTGAGTCAATACACATATGACTCACGATCGAAGGTCTCAAAACCTTTTGGTTTCTCTATGTACACATCTTCCTTGATCTTTCCATTGAGGAATGTAGTCTTCACATCCACTGATGGATCTTCCAACCCATCTGTGTTGATAGTGCCAACATTGATTTGATAGATGAGTACCTTGCTATAGGAGCAAAAGTCTCATCATTGTCGATCCCCTCGACCTGTGAGAAACCAAGGGAAACAAATCTTGCCTTATGTTTCTCCACACTACCATCAGCATCTTGCTTTACCTTTTAAAGCCAACGGGAACTCACAACTGACTTGTTCTCCGGTCTTGGAACCACATCCCAAACATTGTTACGAACTATGGAATCATACTCCTCCACCATAGCATCAACCCAAATCGACTATTACACTGCTTCCTCAAAGGAAGATGGCTCGGTCTCAACACATTCCCCAACAAGGGCCATGTAACTAGTGTACCTCTCAGGTGACCTCCTCTGTTTGCGCTGAGATGGTTCTCCCACATTCTCTCTCGCATCCGACAACAATTTTTCAGCTTCTCTGGTGCGCTTTCATCCCTCTTTGGAAGACTCTACTTAAGTGGATGTCTCGACTCCTGGAATCTTTTCATGTGGCTACTTTGCATCAGTCTGAGGCTCCTCCTCCTTAGGAACCAAAATTTCCTCCACAACCTGTAGTTGGAGCTCCCTCTCAAAGGAAACTCACATGGCCTTCTGCTCATCAAACTTGAGATCTCTACGAACCATTGTCCTCCGACTGGTAGGCAAGTACACCCGATAGTTGTGGGGTGTATCAGTGTACCCCACAAGTATCCCCAACTCAGTTGTCGGCTCAAGATTTTTCCGTGCATCCTTTGTCACATGGCAATATACCAATGAGCCAAATATCCTGAAGTGATCCACATCTGGTCTCTTACCGAGAAAGCTTCCTCTGGTTTTTTCATCCCAAGTATGCAATGCAGGCTTCTATTTTGCAAATAGACCGTTTTGTTGCATGCCTCAGCCCACAAATGAAGTGGTAGGATTTGGTCGTATAGCATCACCCGATCTGCCCCCACAATCGTTATGTTATTCCTCTCTGCCACCCCATTCTGCTGTGGGTTATGAGGTGTCATCAACTCCCATTTAATTCCTTCTGCTGCACAGAATTCCTTAAACTCGTGAGAGAGATACTCTCCCCCATTGTCACTTCTCAAGGCCTTAATCTTCTTTCCTGACTCTTTCTCAACCAAAGCTTTGAACTCACAAAACTTTGAGAAGGTTTGTTCCTTCTTATGCATGAAATAAATCCAGCATTTACGAGAAAAATCATCAATGAAAATCACATAATACCTTTGCTTCGCGGTGGATGCTGCCGAGAATGGTCCACACAAATCAGTGTGAACTTGCTCTAAGATTTCTTCAGCTCGACTATCTCGATCATGAAAGGAATACTTGGCGTACTTTCCCAAGGTACAACCTTTACATGTGTCCACTTGCTCAAGTTTACCTTTGGGAAGTCCAGTAGAGATCTGTTGCATTATCTTCAAGGCCCCATGATGCAAGTGGCCCAACCGCCTATGCCATAACTCACCAATGTCTTGGCTTTGCACCAATTCTGCTTTCGAACTCAATGCAGCACAGTCATCTACCTCTAGTTTATAGAGATTCTTCACTTGAATCTCGATCCTCTTGGTCTGACCTCTGGCTATGTGTCTTAGGAACGCCTTTCCTTTACTAAAGACAACATCATAGCCTTTGTCCTCCAACACAGCGATCGATACCAAGTTATTCTTAAGTCCAGGCACATACTTCACATCTGCCAAGGTGAGAGGAGATCCATGCTCCCTCTAAAAAGAAATCGTGCCCACTCCTGAAACACTGTACTTTCCGTTGTCACCCATCTCTATGCGCATCTTGAGGTCTTTCTCCTCCAAGGTACTGAATAAACTTTTATCGTCAGTGATGTGGAATGAGTCTCCACTATCAAGATACCAAACACAACCCACCATCGATGAAACCATGCATGCGATGAGGGTAAAATCCAACTCGAACTGAGAGGCTAATGCCTCACCTTCTGATCCTTTCGAGGATCCCTTCTTGGATTTCTTCAATGGGAAATTAATTGCATAATGGCCCATCTCATGACAATTAAAGCATCTCACTTTAGATTTTTCAATTTGATGAAGAACCATCTCTTGTGCTCCTCCTGATCTCCTCATACATCAGACCTAACCACAGTCGTTCCCAATCCAACAGTTTCTCCCTTTCATTCACAGAGTCCTGGTAGCTATTCCAGCTCTTTGGAAGGCCGAGGAGAGCGAGGCTCACCATATCATCATCGGCTGTAGTTATTCCCACACTACCAAGCTCATCTCTATAGGTGGTGAGCTTGTTCAGATATGTAGAAATAGTATCACCCTTCTCCATCTTGATTTTCCGAAGCTTATCCTTGAGCGCCAGTTTCCTGTGGTGACTATTGTTCTGATAGAGGTCCTTCAATATCTTCCACATTGAGAACGAAGTCTCCTTCCCATGGAGACTCGAGACATATGGTCTCGAACTCCCTCCAGAAGAATCTGTCTCGCCTTCTCCACACACTTCTTCCATTCAACCAATTATTGTGCATTAGCATCAGCTGGCTTGGGGATTTATTGATCAATGAAATCCTTCAAACCATTGTCTTATAATACCGCTTCCATGCGATCTTTCCATGCTATGTAATTCGAGCTGCCATTCAGAGCATACTCGAGTCTTAAGCCATTGAATGCCATTGGTGAACTTTGAAGTATGATAAGAATTTGATTTTTCACCTGCAACCAAGAACTTCAAACTTCGAATTTCGAGCTGCCATTCAGAGCATATTCGAGTCTTAAGCCATTGAATGCCATTGGTGAACTTTGAAGTATGATAAGAATTTGATTTTTCACCTGCAACCAAGAACTTCAAACTTCGAATTTCCCTTCTCAGTATATTGTTCATAGCGTCGATCACCTTTGCTCTGATACCATGTAGAAATTATCACTGTAGATTAACCTGATTATGCAATATAACTAAAGCAAAATACTTAATCTACTTCTACAATCAAACTTGCGGAAGCTTAATCGATTTGAAGAAGATCAAGCGGAACACATTTAATAGAGAAGAAGAATCAATACACATGAAACACAGAAGAATACTCTGGGGAAAGCCTCAGCTATAAACCCCGCTATCTATGTTATCATACAAGTGGAAATATATCAGGATTACACACAGCTTTAGCTCTCACAACTATTCATCTCTCAGTGCAATCCCTCACTGCTACTCATAGACGTAATAAATTGCTCATATGCCTATCCTCTGCCCTCCAAGCCTCCTATTTCCTGCGCAGTTTTCCCTGGGTGATCCAGCTATAACCTTGTGTGACACTGATCTCACACACTGCTCCAACACACTATAAAACTGCGCAAATCTCAAGGAATGAATTCCTTCTGCATGAAAGATATTTTCTTATAGGAAAATTCTTGCAACTGATAGTACACTGTGATTACGCACAACTTTAGCTCTCACAACTATTTAGCTCTCAATACAATCCCTCACTACTGCTCATAGACAGAATAGACTACTCATATGCCTATCCTCTACCCTCCAAGCCTCCTATTTCCTTGCACAGTTTTCCCTGGGTGATCTAGTTGTAACCTTGTGTGACATTGATCTCACACACAGCTCCAACACACTGTAAAACTGCACAAATCTCAAGGAATGAATTCCTTATGCATGCAAGAGATTTTCTTATAGGAAAATTCTTGCAACTAATAGTACACTGTCCCTGCCTTTAATCTCAACTAGGTCTTTGTCTGAACTGACATGCATGAGTTATCGATGAGAGAATCTTTAGTTATCTGGAGTACACTAGTTTGATGCATGCATGCATTAACTAACTAAACTCACAATTAGTTCCTCAAACTGTTTGGAACTAATTTAACTGGACCTAACTTAATTAACCGAGCTAACTAATTACAACTCAAATACAATTCATCCTTATCTCCTTAATTAAGGAATAATCACCTTAATTTAAGGGATAACTGTTGCATGACTTCACAAAGACTTCTAGCTTGAATTTCTCCAACTAATTAACTCAAGATGAATTAATTAATTATTTTCCAAGCAGCAGGTGAGACTAAATTCAAATTCTAATTCTCAATTTTAATTCAAGGACAAATTAAAATTGGAATATTCTTGTTGCCACATTTCAACAGTGATGTACGTATTCGCCTAAGATCCATATAGGCAATGTTCGATGCAAGAATGTGTTTCAAATTAGCCTATATTTCAACGTCTTTAGCTATTAGTTTTTTCCTTTTAACTCTCTTTTTCTTATACAAACCCAAATACAATTGAATACTTGATTCAGGATAATTCACATTATTTTCTAAAATGAATTCGTTATATGATACGCAAAATCATGGTCTTGATGCAAAACTTCCCACTTAGCAATATCGTGATATGTAAAGTTTCTTGTAACATTGTTTAATCATTTTTTTTCCGTAAAACGGTGTGGGAAATCTCATCTCTTCTAAATACTTATCTCTGAATATTCCCAAAGGCTTATAGCCTTCACCTAGAGCAATGTTTATTTGATTTGAGAAGATCATAAATACTATACAAATCGCTAAATCCATGTAATATTATATTTGTCAAAGGCTCTTCATCACAGTAATCATTAACATCATCGCTTTCTATAATTGCATTTGTCTCACATGCATATGCATTTTTGTTTTGATCAAAGACTTTTTTCCAATTTTTGTTTACTTTGACATTGTTTAGTCTATAGAGTGGAGTTTTACACAATCGTCTCAATGCCCCATAACTTTATGAACACGTATTTGCCAGACAAAAAATACATTTTTATACACTAAACGTCTTTTAATTGAGATGACCACAGTACTAGATTCATGTATGTCACAAGTGAGTAAATTTTGAATTCGATATATGTTAATAGGTACATTGATTAGTCCACCATCCAATGTCAATTTTGGTCTTCTAAAACATTGTCCAAGTTCTCGTATTTTCAAAAATGGTAATCGTAATGATATCAATCGTTCCTCCAATTCATAAATTTCTTTTACTATGGAGATTTGTCTATTACAACTAATTTTCTTTGGAACTACAAATTTGATAGCTTTGTCATTGTCTAGTGCCTTTCTACATTTTTTGCATATGCATTTGATTTTCGACACAATGTTAATTTTATTTTTTATGACATCTCTTTTAAACCATGTTTGATTGCAAATTGCACAGTCATAAACAGTAAAATCTTATATTTTCTTAAAATATCGTTGTTCAACTAATGTCTCCATTGTGTAATCGAATAGTTGCGACGATATTTTGTGTTCATTAGCAAATATGTTATCTTGTATTAACTTTCATTGTTTCGATCCTCTAGTAATCCAACTTTTTTCGATGACATTTTTGTTTCTCATGTATTTTTTGAGTTCACACAACAAATAATGTGGTATTTTGCTTCCATTGAGAGACTTTGTATTATAAGTTCCATAATATTTTCATCAATGTTCATGTTCTTAGAGCTAGAATCTAATGGCTTGCATAGTTTTCTAAGAACATTTGTTTTGAAAACGTCCTTGTTTCTTATATGTTTTTTTATTCTATGAATTGATAGTCTCGATTTCTTGTTTTCATTTACAAAATCTTTATCAATTTCTATGTGATTTTCATTCGCATTGATGTCTTCAAAATCAGACGTATTAATGTCGCTATGTTTTTTATTGAATTTTTCTATGAATTGTTTTTTGTTAGTTTTTTCAATAGTTCGTGGAATGTTGTTTTGTTGCAATATTTCTTTGAGAGGTTCATAATGAAAATGACATGCAGCCTTACCAAATTGCATAATATGGAATATCGGTTCGTCTTCTTGGAATGCACGAAATTTAGACACAATAGCCAAATTGTTAGCAGACCATAGCATATAGTTATGTTGAAAATATATTGTATCAAGTGATAAACAAAAATACCACTGTCTATCTTCCCTTTTTCATATGGAATTGCTATTTGTATAATGTATCCTTGCCAATTTGTTATTCCAGGAAATCGTTTAATTGCATCTTCGTCCATGTATTTGTATACACATTTTAATGAAAATGAATCATTATGCATTATTGCGTTGCAAAAAGTATGTGAAATTATGTGTCATAAATAGGGAACGTCATACTCATTCTCCATCAATTGGCATATTGTTTCAAAACAACTTTCACTATAAATACTCCTAAATCCTGAAAATCTCTTAACCATATAACTGCCCATGTTTTTATATATCTACATCCATCCATGTTTTGTTTCTTTTTATGTTGTTATGTTTTTAAAAGGTTCATGATTAGGTCCTATCAAATGTTTTTTCTTGCAAATGAGTGGTTTGAAATGTTTGGTAATTGAATTCTCGTCATGGAACAATATGTCATAACTTTCTTCGCACAAATATGAATTAAAATGAAAATAATTTTGTATTGTTGTCTTTGACCAAAGTTTTATGGGGATTTTTAGCCAATTTGATAACCAATGTATACAAAATATGTCTCCCCAAAGTCCTCTTTCCTTCACAGCAATACTATGTGAAGTTGATTTTGTCATCGTTTCCAAGTAAACATCTGGGCTATCTACACCATGCATATGTATTAATGCATCTATATTCAATTCATGTTTTTAATATAATATGGCTTCAGTCTTCCCTTCATGTAAACAATTCTTGAATTTTTTTATTGTTCCTTCACACAATTATGTTGGTGTATATCTAAATTGCAACAAAGTTCACATACTATCGAATAGGCAATCTCCCACCTCAAATGAAAAATTGTTCAAATGAAATAGATTATGATGTGTGAGTGTTGCATCTAGATAATTTCTTTCTATTGTAAACAAATGCTTCTCTAGCAATGCTTTAATAGTCATGCTTCAAACATGCTTGTTCATTGTTGTTTTAGCAATTACGTTTCAAAAAAAAGAAAGTATTTTAATTTCACTATGAATTATTGCACAACATAAACAATGTACAAGAAAACAAGTAAATTTATATATATATAATTGATTTGCCTAAAATTCTTGTATATGAACGAGGTATAGAGTCACAAAACAAATGAACCATAACGTACCTGATACGTATATTGTACTATTTGTATTTGTTTTCAGAAACAGATATTGCGTACAATTCTTACGCTAACAAGCAAAACGCATAATCCTCAAAACAGAGTATCAATTCCTATAACAAGAGAAAAATCATTCGTAACAAGCCCCACTCCCCTAGAACTATGAAATATACCAATTTGCATTGGCAACATGCATCCCCAAAAAAGGAATGCATGATCAACACCTGGTCAATGAAACTATTGACACGTTACATGTTAAAATTAGGCCACAACAGCTTTATAAAACTTAGAAAAATTGATTTAGGATTCATAGGCTAAAGAACAAACCCCAGAAACACATCATTTATTGTTGTTGTTATTATTATTATTATTATTATCAAAAATATGTCACAAAAGTCTTATAAAACTTAGACTTTTTGATTTATGATTTATGTCAAAGAATCAGTATACGAAATAGCAAACATAATATTTCTATGGTACAATTTGGTACTTTTGCATTCACTTCCCCTCTCACACACAAACATAGATTGGAGATGTCATTCAGTCTTAATTGAAAATCGAAAATGTATTTTGCAATATATCATAAATCTAGAAGACATCCAATGTTCCCCCTTTTTAGATTCAACCACAAGTTAATGAAGCCCATGTCGCTTCTGATATCGAGGATATCTAGAAATTTACATAGCTCTTAGTTTTTTTTCATTTTTTTCCTAGGGGAGTTAATAAAGAAAATATGTTTAGAATAGATTCATGTCAATCCTTCTTCGAATTTTTGAACATTAGAATAAGGAATTGTATTGTTATAAATCAGCACACATATCCCATCTTCCGCACAGTCAAAGCTCCATAAAATGAAATGTCTCGCACATACCCTATTCAGAGAAATAACACAATTAGAGCACTCATGAAACCCCCCGTTCTCTCGCACATAACTCATTTTCCAGTTTTTTATCACCAATAGAAAACACATATGCTTCAAATATAATGCAAATGCATATGTGTTGCATTTCACATTAAATCCATTCTACGCAAAATCTCACATATTAATATTAATAGTTTAACAATAATTTCCATATGCACCACATAGGGCTTCACTCAATGAACCTCTGACATATCACGTGTGTTTGTGGCATACTAAACAATACCTTTAATTTGACTACATATTGGAAAATACTTCTAAAAATCACATTATTTAACCCCCTATCAATACGAACACAATACACCTTCGCAATTTAAAAAAACCCCTACTTTCACTAGATATTATAGGTATCTATTTTTTCATTAACATTTTTTATACCCCTTTATATTTTTTCATTAACTTTGACCTCCACATTTTATAAATGCCAATATAAAAATTCCTTACCCCCTATTATATGCTCAAAATATTATGTCATTTTTTCCTCAATATATATCCCCCAATATGAATGCACGTGGTATAGTATTGCTCCCCTAGTGAATCCCCTGTGATGCACCATCGAACACAATGGAAATTAACAATTTTAATCATTATGTTCTCTCACAAATCCCCTGACCTCTGCAAAGATTCATATCTCTAAAATCAAAGTTCTTTGCAATTGCTCCCTCACACATATTTTGTACTCTGCACAATGAAAAATAAAAATAATTCTCACTCTCCTACACACACCCTGTCCTCCATAAATTTTCATATGATATATTGTTATGAAACCAGCTCACAAAAAGATAGAAATATCACCCCTTGTTTTCCATAAAATACCTTATCCTAATAAAAGCTCTGCACAATGAAATCTCCCACACACCCTGTCGTGTGCAAAGATTCAATTCTAACACTAATGCTCAATGTAATAACACACTGTCAGAACACTCGTGAAACCCCCCATTCTCCCGCACATATCTCGTTTTCAAGATATTTTATCGTTAATAGAAAACACATATGCCTCTATAACCCAATTATCCATTTAGCACAAAAAAATGCCACATGTTAGCATCAATAGTTTAACAATGCCCTATGCACCACCCTGGACAATGGAAATCAACAATATTAATCATTTCGCAAAGATTCATAGCTATAAAATCAAAAGCTCTATGAAACTACTCGACTGCACATATATACGATTTGGAAATTTGTAAAAGTATCTCCATTCAACGTAATATTAATAGTTTAACAATGTTCCATGCACCACCTCACACAATGGAAATCAACAATATTAATAAAGATTCATAGCTCTAAAATCAAAAGTTCTACACAACTTCTTTCTCGCACATAGTCCGTACTCTACACAGTAAAAGCTTCAAACAGCGAAACATGATAGTATTGTTTATTTCCCCGCACATCCTCATCCTCCGTAAACATTCATACAATATACAATCTATAAATTTGTAGAAGTATCTTCGCATGATGACTTTTGTAGTGCCCCCTTTCCCATCCCCTCCCACCGACCCACCCATGCAAAGGACTTGCAACCACGTCAATTATGTGATCATGGGGAAGAGCAGTACCATAATAGTGTTAATGTTAGAGCACTAATGCCAAAGCACTCACTGACGGAATAGCCACTCAGGAAATCAATTTTTTTTAATTTTTAAATCAATTGTACAAATACCCAAAAAGAAAAAAATGTTCTCCACCAAGGGAATTATGTCCTATCGAAAGTTGTCAGGCCAATCAGAAATTAGAAATAAGATCTTTAAAAAGTTAGAAAATTATTTTGAATTCCTACAAAAATAGAATAATTCAACATTTTCCCTAAGCTTTGGTTAAAATTGTAAAAAAGAACAACAATATAATACATAGCCAATGCAATTTGACAACGAAGTAAATGCTATAGTCCTTAACGAAATAGGGACTAATATAGATAGGAGACATAAATCATTTTGGTGATTTTTATCATTAAATTTTTAGGTACTATATATATATATGAAATTGAATATATAGAAATTTTTTGGAATCATTTATGAGTTTTGTTTGAGTGGCTTTAATGGTTAAGAGCAAGTGTTCCTTCCTAAGAAGCATACAAGTTCAAATGCAAGCAAAGATAGAATATGTACATTTGGTTCTTGTGTATGTTTACAAACCAAAAAATCTTATACACTAATTTGGTGTTGTGCTTAATTTTGACTTTAAAATTAAATTATTATTATTATAATATATATATAATTAAAATAAACTAATTGATAAAATAAATACGATACATAAAATATACCATAATCCAATCTGTTTATGTATCATGATTTATGCACAGTAGAATGACGTAAAACATGTATTTATATTTGATCAATACGTGTTTAATCCAAATTATAGAACGCAGAGACAAATAGTAGTTTAAAGCATTGGTATTCTTCTTATCGTGATTTATAAGAAGAGGTGAGGTGCCGATAATACAAAGCAGATCCTTGGCGGTGACGCTGCCTCCTCACTACTCACTCAATCGATTATTTTTGCGAAGCCAACTATATTTTTATTTTATTTTAAATGTGATATATATGTGCGTTGGCTAATGAAGAGAATGATGAGAGAGAGAAACTTGCACGAAACAAGTTGAACAACAACATTTATAAAACGAAAATGAAAATGATGAGAGAAACTTGCACGAAACAAGTTGAATAACAACATTTATAAAATGATGATGATATGCTGTAGGATTCAGGAACCTATTCATTTCTTTCTTCCCACTCCACTCCACTCAAACACACAACCTCACCTTACACGTATCCTATGCCATGCTTTCGTTGGGTTGGGTTGGGTTGGAAAGGAAAGGAAATGAAATGAAAGGACCAATACAATACAATACGATAGAAGACGCCAACGCCAACCGTTGTACTTCCCAGCACCATTTGTGAAAGGAAAGGACCTTCTCCCTTACTTTGGGAATCATGGAAGGAAGGCAAAGTGACGCCTACTTCCCAGGTATGCACAGTGGCACCTACTTACATACAAGTTGCACACACGTTACACCTACACAAACGCTGACGGCAAGTACGGCATCAAGGGGCCCGCACCCGCCGAGTTGAAACTAAGTAACGATAACATAAGGCAGCTGAACTCTTACAAGTTTGTTTGTTATATACACTAACAATTTACAATTTCAGACATTGAACTCTCTCCACCTATCTCCTACAGGCCTGCAAACTTCATAAACATTCCACCGTTTGTAAGGCTTCAAACTTCTCTCCACCTGCTTCATTTGACGTTGAATACTTTATATCACGACCCACCCAAATTGGTGGAAAAATCCTCGAATTTGAGCTGATCGGATTCAATTTCGCACTCCGCCATTTTTCGTCTTCTTAAGTTTTGTGTAGAAATTCGGCTGTCATGGGTTCCAACTATGTTCTTCTGGTTTCTCTCCTTTTCTCCCTGCATTTGCTTTGGTTTGTTCATGGCTCTGCCGCTGATGATAGTGGATTGGTAAGAGTTGGATTGAAGAAGAAGGGGTTGGATCATGTGAATATAGATGCTGCCAGGATTGCAGCTAGAGAAGGCGCCGCCTCCTATGGTATTCTCCACAAGCATGGACTTCTTGGAGATTCCTCCGGGAGTGGTGGTCAGTACGTTTCTTTGAAGAATTATATGGATGCCCAATACTATGGAGAAATCAGCATTGGAAACCCACCTCAGACATTCACAGTCATATTTGACACTGGAAGCTCCAATCTGTGGGTACCTTCATCCAAATGCCATTTCTCGGTAAGTGCCATTCAATTTATTTTATTTATTAAAAACTGATTCAATAAATATATGTTAAGTATTGAATATTCCTCCCAAGATGAAAGGTAGTTATTCTGTCAATTTTTTTTGACAACTTGCACATAGCTTCATCTCTTTCAATCTCAGGCCATATGGGCGGGGCAAACTATATTGAGAGTGAGCTCTCATTACATAACTAGATTTTTCCAGTGAACGGCTATCTTACATTTTATTCCTTGAGGGGCTCTCTCCATTTTTGGTCTGGACTCTGTTAGGAAGATCGTAAGAATTCGAATCCCTTCTACATTAAAACTCCAAAATCCCTAGAATGAAACTTCTATACGTTGGTTGTGAAATATTCAGGAAAACATAAATACTTTTATAAATAATGAAATATTGAGGAAAACATAAATATTTTTATAAATAATTCTTGCATTATTTGGTCAAATAGAGGACGTCAAGTTTGAAAGACGGCCAAACTGCTTTCAATAATGTTTGGTAGTCAGGCCAACTTTGTTTGGGAGTGAATGCTTAAAATTATATATTATCAACAAAAAACAACATGTTTCATCTTTTTGTTTTTTCCCGGGAGTGTTGGGGAGGGGGGAATTTTAGTTGATGGACTAGCCACTTGCAATTTTTACTTAACATGATCTATCTACTTATGGTTTAGCTCATGATAGCCGGCAATTTATAAACCACACTGCTCTTTGGAATCCAACAAATTTGTTCAATATACATACAAGTAAATGGCCCTTGCCCTTACCAGAATATGCATGAGCTCATTCTTATCCACCTCTGTTTTTCTATTCTATATGGGCAGAATCGTCAATGAATATATAGGAGAGTAACCCATTTGTTCATTTTTCTCCCTCTGTTTCACCTCCTCATTTCTAACGTCATTTAGATCAGTGTATTGCCAATAATGGAGCTGCTTCCTATTACCATTGATAGAAAAACAGGGGTATGTGGAAATTAGCAAGAAAGTGATGTGTTGCCTTAAACTCTTGAGATTAAAAGGCCATCCATACTTTTACCAGGAATACATCAGCTCATGGCATTAGGACCTACGTTGTGTGCAACCTGATATGATCTAAGGGGATTGAACTTGTGACCATAGGTTAACAATACTTGCTGAAGCATAACATGTTGTGAAAGAAATCTTCCGGCCTGATCCCTTTTCCTTGATGTGTGTATGCCTGGTCAGTTTTTTTAATCATATTACAGTGACTACCTGTGTAAGTACAAAACCCACATCAGAACATTCTAAGTTCTATAGCCTAATACTCTAGAAGCATAGACAGTATCTATTGAAACAGGAGATCTTGGGCTTCACAGCCTATAAGCAACTTAGAACTTGCAACCACCTTCCTTGACATGAATCTCAAAAACATGCTTAATCGCAATAGATAGTAATTACCAACAACAAGAAACATTAATCGTCTACTCTGCCTAGGTAGCCTTATGTTTTGCCTGCAAACTTTGGTAGTTCCTTAGCACATGCAGATTCCAGAATGCCTTGGTGAAGTTGCAACAGAACACAGTTCTGAAATGTCGAATGTTGTGTAAAACCCCTCTATGAGACATCAAGTAAATTTAAATTTTAATAGCAGTGAAAAAACGATTTTACTACATTACCTGAATTAGCATATATTCTAAAGAAAATCGCCCTTATGTGCTTTACTCTTTAGCTTGTCTGATGTAGAACGCTATAGGAATTCTCAGTTATCAATCCGTGAAACTTTAATGCAAGTCATTCCAATTTCTTACAGTTCCTTCCATATAGACTTGATCATTTGGATCTGATCATTGTGCACACACTCTGTCTACCCCACTAAGCACCTAGCTGACAGAATATAGATTGTAAAAGGCAGTGGCACATAATGATCTAACTCTAGAGTCCAAACTGCCAAGAAAATACCGTATGCTAAAAAACAAAGGTTCTCTTCATTTTTTCTTAGTTTAGTTGCTGCAATGGAATTCAATGCAGTCAAAACAAAATTCCTGTCATGCAAGTCCGTTTTCAAGAAAGCTCTATGGGCTAGCTGTCTGCCCTTTATTTCATTTAATTTTGTTGTTCCTTTCATATCCTCCAAGGATTTTTTTTACCATTTCTTCCAGGTTAATATGTAATTGGGTCATTCTTGACATTACATGGTATAATTTCAAGCCAGTCACTTAACCTTGAAAGTTATATCCAGCAGGCCATAATCAGCTTAATGATTAATCTATTCAATTACAAGGCATGGGCATTATTTTCAAATGCACCATGTAAACTAGGGCTTCCCATCATTTTCATAAAGAAAGAGGTTTCTGTTTTAAATCACTCTGTTCTGCTTTCTGGATGTTTTTATGACGATTAAGCATAATATAGAAAGTTACATATTATCTGCGATGTATGTTCCAATGCTTCTTTCTTGTATTCTATATAATTTTCATTATCCTTCATCACTCGTTTGAGGAGATTGCGCTATGAATTATTGCCACTATTTCACCAATAATTGGGAATTGCATATGGTGCTCGGTGGTTCACTATGGTGGGTGGAATCTGTCTCTTATTTTGACATAGGTTTTTGACATTGACAGAGTGGAATAATGTTAGTGCTCCAAAGTACTAATGGATGACACGAGTTGTTTTTTTACGCAGGTCTCATGCTATTTTCATCCTAAGTATGATGCAAGCAAATCAAGCACATATAAAACGAATGGTAACTCTTTCTTTCTTTGTCTTTATTTCTTGGGATACAACTAAAGATATTTCTGTCTACAGAATTTTTAGAACCAACCACAAATGAGATTTTTTTTTTTATTTCTGAAAACAAAATGTACAATTTGCTTCATACCAGAACGAATGCCTCTCCTTGCAAATCTCTTCTTGTGAGACAATTCCTTTTTGAGAGAATTCCTCGGAAAAGTACCATTTGGTTATGACTGAATTCAATTTTTTTATCCTTTCACTCTACATTATGGTGTGTTTTAGAACATCAAACTTAGTTATGGAACTGTAAGAGCTGGTTACTCATAGCCAAGGCCTAAAACAACAAACAGGAAATTTGAAATAAGGATATAGTAAATTAAATAGCATCTTTACTCGATTTTCTGCATGCTAACATTCTTTCGTGAAGATAATCGAGGGACTCTCAAGTTCTAGTTATGTTCATTACAACTCCCTAGTGATATATTGACATTGTGACACCCATGTTTTTCACTTGCATAGGCAAATCATGTGAAATTCACTATGGAACTGGTTCAATGTCTGGTTACCTCAGTCAGGATCATGTCAAAGTTGGAAACATCGTTGTTAAAGATCAGGCTAGTAACGTATCCCAGTTGTCATAAATTGCTTAGACTTTTATAACACCTTTTTTAATGATTTATTCTTTCAGGCACACTTAGAGTTTGATCATTTTGTAGGTTTTTACTGAGGCTACTCACGAACCGGGTATAACATTCTTAGCTGCGAAGTTTGATGGCATACTCGGCTTGGGCTTTCAGCAAATTGCTGTTCAGAATGTTGTGCCAGTCTGGTAAGCTCTCATTTATATCTATTCTACAGCATGAATGGTATCCTTTAAAGTGTTTGTATATTGAAGAGATCCATATATATCCGATATTCAAGTATTTTCATATTCTTTGGCTTAGATGTCCTGGATTCCAGGGAATGTAATTGGCCTTAGAAATTGTTAGGTTCCGCCATGTCTGCTTTGATTATCTCAAAGGTTTTAGCTACCACCTTACGCACATTCCTTTTACCTTCCACTATTCTTTCCAAAACTTTGCATTATTGGCTGACATGTTTGGTTCGGCTTTTGAATAGGTATAACATGGTCAATCAAAACCTTGCCAAAAATCCAGTTTTCTCGTTCTGGATGAACCGAAATGCAGATGACAGTGAAGGAGGAGAGATTGTTTTTGGAGGTGTTGATCCAAAGCACTTTACTGGAGAACACACGTATGTTCCTGTTACACGTGAGGGTTATTGGGAGGTAGGTCTCGAAACATGAAAAAGTACCATATATCCTTCAACATGAACATTTGGTATTGTTAATTTGGTTATGATTTAGACATTTGATTCTCATGTTTTTTACAGTTCAACATGGGAGACTTCCTTATTGATGGTAAATCAACAGGTAATAGATGTGGATCACAGATGTTTCGTTTGAATTGATTGCTTCTGCATCATTCTGGAAATTAAAAGTGGAAACATTCTTCTTTGCCAGGTTACTGTGCTGCGGGTTGTGCTGCTATTGCAGATTCTGGAACTTCTTTGTTGGCTGGCCCATCTGTATGTTCTAATTCTGAACATTCTGTGTTTACAGCAATATTGCAATGTCAAGTTATTGAAATATCTTCCCCATTTACCCGATAAAGGCCCTTTTATATTGTAGAAATTAATTTGTAGATTCAAAACTGCTCATGAAATTTATTAAATCACAAGACTTGAAGCTACTCTACTAATCTACGGAAGTTAATTCACCATCTAGAACAAGAATCATAGACATGCAAAAGGAAATATCACACATGCACAAAGATTTATCTAGGAAAAAGCAACTGCTCAAAACCCCTTACTATCTCTATTGCATCAATCAGAGAACAAAGATGAAATACATATGCTTGCTCAAACTTGAGCACAACCTACAAGTGTATAGTCTATCCTTCTGCCTGACTCACTGACTCTGGCCAACACATAGCCAATTTTCAAGCCCTCCAAACTCCTATTTCTTTGCGCTATTCCTCTGGGAAATTGGTCCCTATTATTTAGGAATTCCCCACTATTGAATTGCGCAATTCCTCTTGGTCCTTCCTCTTACTACATGCACCACCTATACACGTTGGAATTTGGAATATGCTACAACTGATAGTACATTGCCTTGGAATCTCCATCTCAACTGGGTAACTCAAATTCTATGCATACAACAATTATTTTGGTCTGATTGATCAGTTAACTGGCTGATCACTGAGTGTGGTTGAAGTTCCACTTCCACAACTTGACCTCCACTAGTTCTTCTGACAGTTAAAACTAGTTTAACCGATAATAGCTCAAATTAACTGAAATAGATTGCTACAAATTAGCAATCAAACATACTGAACTGAACTCAAGTTTCCCCAATTCGAATTAACTAAGTTAACTGAGTGACAAGTGCCATGTCACCTCAGTTAACTACCTCCAAGATTTCCGCTAAAACAGAAATTCGAATTTTCTCTAGTTTGACCAAGGCAAAGTCAAACTGAGATTTTCTTGCTGCATTTTCAACATATATGAGGGTCATATTATGAACTTTACATGTTATACCGAGAAATTTGAATGGAAATAAGAATCAATGCATCTCATGAAAATTAATATTGTAAAGAAGCCAAGTTTGTACATCTACATTTTCAACATATATTAAGGTCATGCTATGAACTTTACATGTTATACCATGAAGTTTGAATGGAAAATAGGAATAAATGCATCTCATGAAAACTAATATTGTAAAGAAGCCAAGTTTGTACATCTACGTATATTTTTACTGCACTTTTAAATGAGCATTTTATACACCTGTTATGACTCAGGGGCTTAGCATCTAGGATTCAAGTAGATAATCACTACAATGCACACACCATGAGAAACAAAATATAACCGATTAAGGATTGCATAGTAAAAGGCAAAAGAACATGAAAACTAAAAATGAAGTATACAAGCAACGAAGATTAACAAGTATGTGGGAGCATCCAAATGTTTACCAAGCATAATAGATTGATTTCTTGATTAGTATTA
The DNA here is from genome assembly GCA_000404065.3 of Pinus taeda. Taxonomy (NCBI): domain Eukaryota; kingdom Viridiplantae; phylum Streptophyta; class Pinopsida; order Pinales; family Pinaceae; genus Pinus; species Pinus taeda. Next base: position 82,859 of record APFE030414567.1, read on the forward strand.
ATATAATTTACAATCAGTCAAATCACAACAAAGATTAACAAGTACACGGAAGCATCCAGATGTTTACCTAGCATAGTAGATTGATTTCTTGTTTAATATTAATATAATTTACGATCAGTCAAATCACAAGTTTGATTCCTACCCTTGTATCCAACATGATATAAAGAAAAGTTAAATAAGAGGGCCATTAGAACCTAGTTAATGAAAATTTTCTCTTAAGATCAAGGCCTTCTGCAGCCTCATAGTAATTTGGTTTTTGGCTGATGAAGTAAGACCGTTCTCATTTAGGGTCACCCATGCTAATCAATTCCAAATATAAGAAACCGAATTAACTTGATACTAGTTCTCTAGAAGGCTCGTTTTTTCTTCTTTCCACTTTTCTGTTTCTTGGTTATTTGCGATATCTTCCATAAGTTTTGCACATAAAAATGGAGCAATTTTCTAAGTGACACGTTATATTGATCTTTTAATCAAAGGAATCCTTGGCTACTTGTCCTTAATTTGTTTCTTCTCGAGTATTCCTGCTTGAGTTATTTTTCTTTGTGCTATAGTGATTTTGTTAAATAGACTCTTTTGTTGGTTTATTTGTTGGCCATTTAAAACAGGCCATTGTGACAGAAATCAACCATGCTATTGGTGCCGAAGGAGTTGTTAGCAAGTCATGCAAAACCGTAGTATCTGAGTATGGGGACATGATATTTGAACTCTTGATAGGACAGGTACGGTTTACTCTGTTTCGCGATCTCGCTTGACTATTCAGTAATTCTTTTTAGATGAATGCTTTTTTATCACTAAAATAAATTAGGATCATTCATATCAAACTTTCGTGTCTTTAAATTTCTATCCAATTCAATTTAGTTCATATGTTAGGGAGCTAGAGTTCCATGATATTGGTTCATTTGCAGAAGGTTTTAACTGCATCTTAAATGATGTTTATGGCAGATGAAACCTCAAATGATTTGCTCCCACATTGGCTTGTGTTCTTCTGGTTGTACAGTAGATATCAGGTAAATTATTTTATGTATTCCATACAGGTTTTTAATGTACTTTGAGCGTTTTGGTTGTTCCAGTTCTTATTATTTGAATCTCAAAATTTAAATAGCGTACTTGTTGGAATTTGAATTTTATTTGTAAGAATCGGGGGTTCCTTTTTGCAGTATGGGAATAGCTAGTGTAATTGAGAAAGATCTTGGTAAAGGACCAGGAACTTGCAGCAGTAATGCTTTGTGTGCTGCTTGTGAGATGGCAGTTGTATGGTCTCAGAACAAACTTTCCCAAAATGAAACAAAGGTTCAGATTTTGGACTATGTTAGCCAGGTAGTCCTATACTGAGGAAAATTTTGAACTTTTCTGGCATTAAAGATTTGAAACTTCGTACAGTGTGCTTATGCTTCTTGAATGTGTTATGTCCAGCTTTGTGACCGGTTGCCAAGCCCAAATGGACAAGCATCTGTAGATTGTGAAAATTTGTCGAGCATGCCAACTGTTTCATTCACAATTGGAAACAAACAGTTTGACCTATCTCCAGAGCAGGTTTGGATATGCTTAGAAAACTTTTTTATGTGTTAGATCCTTGTCATTATTATTAAGTTGTTTAGCCTCTTTCAGTGCTAAATTTTCTGCCATTTAAAAATTGCTCTTATTTTGCTGATTTATGTTTGCCCCGTGTTCTAAATAACTAGAAAATAGGAAGTTTAGATTCACTTCAATTTTTATTTTTATTTATTTGTTTATCTAAACAATATATTTACTTCACATGCAAATGGGATTTGAGCGCATATACATAAAAAAATATTTAGCATCCTTGCCGCTTCTTTTCGTTTACGTGGCATTCGTTGCAGAGTTGTGTTTTCTAAACAGAACCAGCGACTCCCTAAAGAGACTGGTTTTTGTTTGGAAACTATTCTAATATAGCAGTCTCAAGTCATCTAGAGCAAGGTTGCCATAGTACATTCCAGAGAACACAAAGAGAAATTGCCGTGACTTCCTCCGTAAATAACGGGTTGACCTTGTTTGAGTAGATTGATCTAGATCCTGAAAATGACATTGCATTCAGTCAATTGTGTAAAGCACCTTTCAAAAGTAGAAAACAGTCTCAGTTACTATTGTTATGAACCATAAGCACATGCCAGTGCGCATAATAATGATATGAATTCACAATTATTAGGCTAAGAAGCACCATACAATTTTCTTGTTTTCACGTTGACAGTACATTCTTCGACTTGGTGAGGGGCCTTCAGCCCAATGCATCAGTGGCTTCATGGGATTAGATGTTCCTCCTCCAATGGGACCTATATGGTATGTTAAAGAATCGATTTGGTACTATTTGGTTCACATAAATTTAAATGCCAATGTACATAAAAAACAATTTATTATTATTAACTTTTAAAGATCAGGTGTTTCCTAATGGAAATTTTGATATCTTATGCTGCAGGATTCTTGGAGATGTTTTTATGGGTGTCTACCACACTGTTTTCGACTTTGGAAACAAGAGACTTGGGTTTGCTGAAGCCGCTTAAGTTAATGATCCAAATTGCTTAAACAAACATCGGTTCATAGTGGATTTCTAAAAACGTGCGTGGCTTCTCATTGTGCCGAGACTATCAAGCCTAGTTTTCGAACCAAGATGGTACCTTATGACTGTAGATATGCAGGCGTTTGCATGGAGGTGCCGTGTACTATAAAATTATGCCTTAGTATCATAGCATACTTGTGAAAGATGGCTTTGTTAGACACCAGATTTGAAACAATAAAAGATAGTGATTATATACATGTTTCAAGAAGGATTGTAGAATCTGTAGGACAGTGTAAAGGACTTTATTGTTGCCATACAGACTCCACAACATGGATTTGATTTGTGTTTTGAGTACATTCAATCAAATAAATAAAAAATGATGGTTTCTTTGCAAAGATCCCACTAAATAATCACTTAAGTCATCATTTACCAATGCGAATCAGCATAGGTGTGATCTAAAATGCTTGGTTGTAAGTGTTGTCATGGCGAGGGAAAGGATAATTTTGTTGAGTTGGATTACTTTTCAAAATAATTATACAGAAACAACGCAAAAAGGGAGCCCGCTGGCATGGAGAATCCCAGCACTACACAACCATTTGGGCCTTAACCATGGACTTCCTTGTCGGTCAGTTCTGATTGCTCCCTAAAGGTTGGGTTCCAATCCCCGAGGGGCCACTCCACATAGGTTTGGAATTGTACTCATTTCCACCGTACACCAGGAAGTGTAATTATCTCATAGCAGGTCATCCACGAGTTCCCTGCTATGTTACCGGGAAACGAAACGAGAAACAAGAAAGGTACGAGAAACGGAGTTTGGAGGTTTTGCATATAAGAAACGAGGAGAGAGAAAAAAACTACAATAAGAATTTGAAATATAAATATTTAAATGTATAGTTCGATTCTCTCCAATATTGTTAGTTTTCTCATGAATTTTATTCTTTGAGATTAACAACAGAAGGAACATATCCAAGCAATTCACAGAGATTTTTTTTATGAGCACCTTTGGCCTTTGCAAGATCCATGTTGTATCCAAGTTCCCAAATCCATATCCTACCTCATCCATAAGCCTTATTGGTATAGAAATCTTATTGTCGTAATCCAAATGCAGAGACACAAACAAATTATTTTAAACAATTTAGATACCCAACACAAAATGAAGAATTCCCAAAAAAAAATCTAAAAGGAACCATGGTAATCACAACTCTTAATGTACTTAAAATCTACTTTAACAATCAATACCTTTCACTCTAATACCTAATGTAACCCATTATGATTCTATAAATTTCACCCGTCTCATCTTTAATTAAACTTAAAAGTGATTAATAAAAAAACAAAATCTCATTTAGGTATCTTTAATTAAACTTAAAACTAGTTAATGAAAAAAAGCGAAGTCCCATTTAATATCTTTAAATAAACTTAAAACTGATTAATAAAAAAAAAAACAAAGTTCCATTCATGTATGTTACATGCAAGTTGATTTTCTTTCAACATTTTTTTATGTCTGGTTTTTTCAAAAGAAATTCAAATTCCCAGTAGTTTATTCATAAATAACAACTAATTCTTTACACTTTAAAGATTGACACTAACTCTGCGAGCCCCCTTAGCGTAGCCGTTGAAACAAGCCGACTCTATTTGGAAATGAGATACTCAGAATATTTTATTGTTAATATTTAGATGGATCAATACAATTCTTTGGCTTGACCAAGTCATTCCTAGGTCTTTGGCTTGGTCGAGTCATTCCCAGGTCCGAGTTCTACACACTCAAAGAAGACGCAGTGTGGGGGGGTTTTAAGTTATGAGTTCCCAAGACAAATTTAAGCACAAAACTTAAGCAATTTGAAAGGTTGTACCTGAGAAACGATGGCGCTGAATCTAATCGTGGGGGCGTGGAGCTAACTGATGGCGCTGAATCTAATCGGCTGGGGGCGTGGAACTAACTGAATTGGATACCTCCGCTGAATGATATCGATAAATCTGCTCTAATTTACAGCTTAATTCCTCCTCAAACCTTGCCTTACCACTAATTTACATGCACAACTGCAAAACGCAGCTAATTTGCATGTAGTCGAAAAATTGACTACGGTTGGAACAGGATATCGATAAATCTGCTCTAGTTTGTAGCTTAATTCCTCCTCAAACCTTGCCTTACCACTAATTTACATGCACAATCGCAAAAGGCAACTAATTTGCATGCAGCTCGAAAAGTTGACCACTGTTGGAACAGGAGTTAACCTGAGTGGGAAAAGGAGATCATTAAATGGAGGAGTAACTGAGGTGAAAACGAATGAACGTTTCTGGCAAAACGAGTTTCTAGCCACCAAAAACGATAACCGGCGGATAAGATGACGTTTCCCGTGCCGTCTCGAGAGCGGTTTTTCCAAAGAACGTTGACCATCGTCGCGTTTCTGATAACATAGGTTCCCTGCTACCAGCATACGCTCTAGCTCCTGCAGTACCAACAAACCGATCAATGAAATGACTAACACCTTGATATTAGGAATAATCGATTCCACACCTTGGATCATCGAAGCACGCATTCTACAACCCAACGACTTTCAAACGTGGCCACATATCATGATAAATCTAGCAACCAAAACACACAACAAAAATAATACCCTGTTTATTATTCTAACAAATTGGGCATAATAACAATAGTTTAAGACCTCTTCCTCTCTCCTAAAATTGGTAATCGACTATGGTATCTAAAAGAGGGGTTCATGACCTCACTGATCGATCTAAAGCACTTTGAGGAAAACAAATTGGAACTCTAAAAGGACAGAACAATGTTAAATATATATTAGTTCATAATTTACTTTTTCTTAAATGGCCTTTTATCTTAAAACTTTCTGTGTTGTAACTTGATGAATAAATATTATAATGGTGTGTAAATTTATTTATTATATATTTTGCACAATTTTATATAAAATTATTGCTTTTAACATTTAAAATAATATAATGAGAATTAAGACCAAGTTCTCATAAGTTGAATTTTTCATTAAGAGGGGTCCACCTAGACACTAAATAACTATATTGCCATTGTCCTCATCTCCTTGACAACTTTGTGGCATTGCCTTCATTGCCGTGATACCATTTCCTTCATAATATTATCTCAATAATACTCATGACCTTAGTTTCTAAATCAACCTATGTAATCCCTCTTATGGAGGAACAAAGTTGTAGTAGAGCAAATGACAAAGACATATATTGCTAGAGGAACCATGTTATGCACATATAAGTTATTCAATCAAATCTTTGCATGTCCTTGTATTATTTCCCATGTACATAAATAAACTCCACAATTGCTCCCTCCAACGCAAGTTTCTAAACATAAAAGATTGTTCTACAATTTAGTTGGGTGGGCGTGCGGGTGTAGGTGACGGTGGGGGTGGTTGGGGGGAGTGGGATTTCCCTTATTCTATCCAATACTATCAAATACTTATACAAATTGCTAGAGATGTTTATGAATTCTTAAAGATGGAGTTGATTATTTCATAGAGGCTTGACATCAAATTTTAATGTAAGTAAAACATAAAAAGAAATCCATGGATGTTCCAATTATTTTTGCAGCTAAGTTACAACTCCATCAATCTTGAACAAATTAAAACCCACACATAAAAATGTTCAAAATGCAAAGCATATATTCATACTTTTTTTATTTGAGGATGCACATAACGTGTGCTTTGATAGTGACCTAAGAAGGATCAGAGTGGGTCTTTTTGAGTTGCTCTTTATATATGCAAAGCTGTGTCTAATTTCTTGATCTTTTCATTAACCACATTGTCTCTATTGTTTATAATGAAAATCTAAACTCTCAAATTAACACTACCCTTTTATTCAATTTTATCATGTATGTAATGAACTTAGCTAAGATTCTTCATTTACAAAAAGATATAATATAATTATTCATCATCAATATGCAAAACTTTGTCCTTCATTTCTCACAACCTATTATTCCCAACACAATTTTACAATGCTCCGCCATATAGGATATATGTCCATGCTGTCTTAATTATTTGTCAACCCAAAAAAATGGATTCTATCATAGCTACTTTCTCTATTCATCAATGGTTAGCTAAATTATACATGTAATAATAGCTTCAATGATTAACTTCTCAAAGGCATCCACAAATGGAGGAGGGGCCACCTTGTTCTTCTTGAAATTGAATAATCGCTTCATCATCTTTGCTTGAGTCAAGTTCTCCAATGCACCATTAGTATTGACGTGAGAGTGCTAAGGTTCTCTTTCTACTGCGTTGCTCTATTGGGTTGGTAATGGAATGTTATCTAGCCCAAGTCAACTATGGGGACTCTCTTAGGCAGTACTTAAGTTTAACAGTACGTCTAATTCAACATTAGCAAATATTTCTTATAGTGGATTCCTTTAATACTAGGTCTAAGCCAACCCTTTGATTTGGACTCTATAAAAAGCTAATCAATGAACAAAGGTGTTTCCACCTTACATGTTGTTGATAACATTGTTGTTCTATGTAGACCTATAAGTGAATGGCAATTCTTCTTCAATAACTACAAGAGGACAAGGCAAGCTTCCCTATAGTTGCTCCACTCCCTCTCCTCCTTACATCCATTGTTGTCACTTCAAGCATATGTCCAGCTAAAGCACTTGCATGGTTAACATTTGCACCATGTGATCCATTTTCAAAACACAAGCTTGAGGGGCATGGAAATATTTGCTTGGTCAAATCCTTTGAGGATATCTATCACCTCCATGTATTGTTTAATAGTGGGATCCAAGCCTCAAAAATTCAAAGTTAATAATAGGTAATACTTTACATGCATATCCCTACTTAACCATGAAACATTGATCACCAAGTTTATCTATGGAAGAGCACCTTACATTGTATCTCTCATTTTGTCGGATTTAACTAGTAGTAGCTTCAAAATCCTTTACAGTTGAATAAATCCCTCATTTTGTCGGATTTAACTAGTAGTAGCTTCAAAATATCTATTTTCCTTCATTTTACATATTAGCAATGAGTCACCTGTGGAAAAACTTCTTTCCTCTCCTCTTCTATCAAAAATAGATTTTGTTTTAACTTGGTACTATTGCAATTTCTCATCCACCTATTTCCTAGTTTACTAAATTTAAGTTTATCTGACTGATCCTTCTAGCAAAATCATTGGATAGGCTAAGGGTTTTAAGACTAATTACTCCTAAGACTCATCCTCTTCTAAATGCTAAACAAATAGCTTTAAAATTGTGGTGGCTCCACTCTATTACACATTGGCTTCATAAACCGGCCAGCGGTCTCAACCAAAATCAAAATAAGGGATGACGACTATGCTTGAACTTTTAAAATGATGATTATGGCTTGAACTTTGGAAAATGGCGATTGTGACTTAAACTTAGTAGTTTTTTCTCCCAACCCCACTCGACCTCTTCTACCATCTACTATTATTTGGCGTGCCCAGCACTCTGTTGCCCAAAATGAAATGGAATCCAATGATGGTTTCAAATTTGGCTAAAATGCTTTAAATATTGCCATTCACAACCACTTCCAATAGTTCAACTTCTAGATTTTAAAGAAGAAAAGTATTGTTCCCTTTTATTGTTGCAACTTGAAAATATGTGAACCACAAGTTACCAAACTTGCCATGTTTTTCTCTGTTTTCTCTTCTAGCATCCCATATTAGCAGTGAGCAATGTTGCATTAAATTGTTAATCGGGATAATATCGGCACGACGAAAAAAAAAAAAAAAAAAAAAAAAAAAAAAAAAAAAAAAAAAAAAAAAAAAAAAAAAAAAAAAAAAAAAAAAAAAAAAATCATAATTATCGGGCAATAATCGAGAAAAAAAATCGTTTGGTTACAAAAATATTCTTTTTTTTCATTTTTTTTCATTTTTTTAATATCTAAACCATCTACAACATAAAATAAATACATTGACACATAAATATGATAAAAGAACTAATATATAAGATGTTTAATATTATTTCTAGTGCTAAAATCACACATAACATTGAATCATGTCTTGAATAGTAAGTCCTGACTCCTGAGTCCCAACTCAGCCTCAAAATATCAACAAAAAATATAATAATGTATCTCATATGTCATAATGTCATATACAATAAAATGAAGAAAATAACTAAAGTCTAATCCTATTGATTTCCTCTGTCCCTCTTGCGAGAAAATGCCACAACTTTCCCTTTCCCTCTAGATGTAGATGCTGGTGTCGGTGGAGTTGGCAGTGGAGTTTGCTATGCTCTAGAAGCTGAAGAACTAGAAGTAGGAGCTATAGGAGGTAGACCACGTCCTCTACTGGTGGCAGGTGTAGCTCGGGTAGGTGGTGTCACCTGGAAACATTACAATCTTCCATTCCTGAAATCCTGAAAAACTGATAAGTCCGCTGGATTTTCAATGAAATCTAAAATTCTACTTTCTCCATATGAAATCCAATGAAGCCGGAACCACTCTCAAACATCCTGAGTCATTTCATGGTACTGTTAAAAATTTAAGTAAAAGGATGAAAATGAAGATTAAGGAGAATGTCACTTTTTCGTTGAATTTAACATTACCATGAATAGCATATCAATACTAGGGCGTAGACTTGATCATTAAGCTACGCCACTTAAAAATTATTTGTTTCTTTAAAAAAAATGCATTTCAAACATTTAGCATCCCTTAAAAAACCAAAAAAAAACATTATAAAACCTCGTTGCCGGAGACCCCCACGATAATTTCGATTGTTATCGTGATAAATTCGAATTTATCGCAATAATTTCATAAAAATCGGCTAAAAAAAATTCTGACGATAATTTCCTATAATAATGGCGATAAAATCGACATATTGAAAAAATCGCAATAATTTCAATTCATCGCAATTTTCACTACACTAGTGAGTCACCTGTAGAAAAACTTCTTTCCTCTGCTCTTCTATCAAAAATAGCTTTTGTTTTAACTCGGTACTATTGCAATTTCTCATCTATCAATTTCCTAGTTTGATTAACTTAAGTTTATCTGATTGATCCTTCTAGCAAAATCATTGGATAGGCTAAGGGTTTTACGACTAACTACTCCTAAGACTCATCCTCTCCTAAATGTTGAACATGCAGCTTTAAAATTGTCGTGGCTCCACTCTATTACACATTGGCTTGATAAACCGACCAGCGGTCTCAACTAAACTCAAAATAAGGGATGGCAACTATGCTTGAACTTTAAAATGATGGCTATGGCTTGAACTTTGGAAATGGCAACAGTGACTTAAACTTAGTGGTTTGTTCTCCCAACCCCACTCGACCTCCTCTACCATATAATACTATTTGGTGTGCCCAGCATTCTGCTGCCCAAAATGATAATTTACCATTTAAAATTTATTTCCTACAACTAAATAGTGAGCATTTCATTTCAATCACTTACATGAGTAATCTATAAATAGAGGAATACATGTTCTGATAGCCTGGTTGAGATGCCCCTTAGCTCCTGATCCTGCTGGGATGTTCATCTTGATTATAGACTAAATTTACCTCCCAGCCAACTGGGAAGTATTTCCTAGCCCAGGAAACCTCCACAGATTCCCTAGCCCTCCGAGCCCAAGTCCAACCAGATGTAGTGTGTGTCCAAGATAAACAATACTCTCCTTCTCTCCCTTCTCCCTTCTCCACCTTCCTCTCAAAACAAATCCTCCAAAACCACAACCAAACCAAAACAAAAGCAAGACCAAGGATCCCCTCTCCTCCCATCATCTTTCCCCTTTGATGCCCCCTTCTCTTCTCCACCTCAACCACCTATCATTCATGTCATAACTACTTCCTCATCCTTGCATTTGATTTATCTTCTTCCAAGTAAATTTGAGAGGACATTTTTGGGATGAGATATGAATATATAATTTGGTAATTAATTAGAGAGGACCATGTCTTCTCCCAAGTAAATTTGAGAGGACATTTTGGGAATATGGATATTTAAATTGGAATAAATGAAAGGAAACCATATCCTATCAAAATTTAAATTTGAGGAGGTAAGTTGGGAATTGAATAATAACAAAATTTATATCAGTGATAAATTTACAGTTTCACCAATGTAGGTATGTACCAATATTTATTGATAATTATAAGTCAATATTTTAAGGTAATTTAAACACTTAGTAAAATCTGCATGATAAGATTAAGTAGGGCATTACATACACTCCTCCTTCAGAAAACTTTGTCCCGAAGTTAGAGTGTAAAAGATACAAGTAGTTCGAAACAGTTTGGCAATAAGGCATAACAAAACAGAGATAGAGTTATAGTAGTAAAATTTGATAAGTCAGATAATGACATCACGTCCCATCAAGAGTCTCCAACTGATATATATCCTCCTATCCTTCCTCACCTACTTCTGTTCCCACCCTATCCATCCTCTGCTGCTATATATGGTGGCATCAGCTATACCAATCTAACCACTGATAAAACCAATATGGCGGAAGCGTCGACTATATCGACCTAATTTCCCCAGCAGGCAACTGGTAATCATCATCACACGTCTAGGGGAGCGTGTCCACCACTTCCCTCCCACGATTCCAGGTTTGGAGGTTACACGATGGAAAATACTTCCACCCCTCCTCACAACTAGGGTCAACGCCCTAATATGGACCACACTACAGCGCTGGTTGGATACTTGTCATCGAATAATCCATTCAGGTAGTCTTGTCACCTATCATTCATATTTACCCATGTCATAAGAGTGCATATCCAATAGATACAAAATGTAATAGAACAATGTACATTACACCTTTCCTCATAAGATGGCTCGACCTTTCCCCAATGGAAGAGTAGATCTTGGCTATCATATAGTTCTTTCCAATTTGCGGGTTAGCTCTTATTCATGCAT
>APFE030414567.1:94215-200275 GCA_000404065.3 Pinus taeda
ATAAGTGATCTTAAACATCATGTTATTAAGTCTAGTACCCACGTGTCATCTTGCAATTCATATTGGAAATAATTCATAATTTCACTAAGTCATTTAGTAAATAAATCATATCCACTTGAGCCATGCATGAAACAACAATAATTCTGATAAGTCATGCACTAGATAATTCATCACCAAGTAAGTCATACATTAGGTCATACATCAAACATTTCCACAATCAATATCAAATACATCTAATGATTCATATAAGTAGTTACACATGCCCAACTAAATGCATCAATATTACATAGCGTTCATAAATAAAGAACATGGAACTATAAAAGAGAACCTTAGCATAGGTGGTTGTCTAAGTCAAAAATGGGCATCACAGATGCTCAAAAAGTGAAGGGTAGTCACAACGTAGTCTCTGCATCCTCCCAGGTAGCAGATCCTGGGCTATACTTGTCCCACTGGACCTTAACTTGGTCCACCATGCGACGTCTGAGCCGTCAAACCCTACGGTCCAATATGCGTAATAGTTCGACCACTATGGTTCCCATGTCCGAGACCTGCAATTCCCTCCAATCCAGTTTGTGAGATTCATCAGAAACATAATGTCGTAAAATAGATACATAAAAAACATCATGAGTTTTATGCAAATGGCGTGGCAATATAAGACGATAAGCAACTGGTCCAATCTTCTCCTTGATCCTAAAAGGTCCTACGAACCGTGGTGACAACTTCGTCCCCTTCCCAAACCGAATGGTGCTTTTGTTGGGTCAAATACGAATAAAAACTTGGTCTCCTACTTCATAACTGCGATCAATCCTATGTGAATCAACATAACTCTTTTGTCTATCTTGTGCTTCCTTTAACCTTTGTCGAATCTGCTTTACCCGTTCCTCCATTTCTTGAACTAATTCTGGCCCAACTGTTACTCGGTCCTCCAACTTTTCCCAACTCAACGGCGTCCTACATGGCCTTCCATATAGAGCTTGATAAGGAGGCATCCCGATTGAACTATGGTAACTGTTATTATAGGCAAACTCTACCAATGGTAAGTACCTTTCCCACTGAGTTTGATTATCCATGACGTACATCCTAAGCATGTCTTCGATAACCTGATTTACTCTTTCAGTCTGCCCATCTGTTTCTGGATGATATGCAGTGCTCAGGTTCAACTGATTCCCTAGTGTTGACTGCAAACTTGTCCAAAACCTAGATGTAAATCGAGAGTCTATTAGAAATGATCTTTGTGGGTTAACCCGTGTAGTCGAATAACTTCACTTGTAAACACTCGTGCCACATCAGCAACATCGTAAGTGTATCTTACTGGAATGAAATGGGCACTTTTGGTCAATTTATCAACTATAACCAATATAGCATTGTGCCTCTATGAAGTGAGTGGCAAACCCACAATAAAATCCATGGAAATTACCTCCCATTTAGACATAGGGATGTAATGTAGTTGTAGGAGTCCTACAGGATGGCGATGATTAGCCTTCACTCGTTGACATTCTAGACATTTGGCAACAAACTGGACTATGTCGTGCTTCATGCCTACCCAAAAGAAGAGTTTCTTCGTTTCCACGTACATCTTCTTTACTCCAGGATGTGCACAATAGAGTGCTCTATGTCACTCTTCGAGGATGGTCCTTCTTATACCCCCTTCCTTAGGTATGTACATTCTCCCTTGAAATCTCAATAGTCCATCTAGTTCAAGGACATATCCCTCAAACTTTGGTTCTATTTGCTTCCCACTTTGGAGTGATGAGATAACCTTTAGATACCAACTATCTTCAAAGAGTTTCTCTAACACACATTCCCTCAAATTTACCTTTAAGGCTACTAGGGAGAAAGTTTGTGGTCTCCTATTTAGTGCATCAGCCACCACATTCTCCTTTCCTTTGATGTATGAGATCTCAAAATCATACTCACTCATGAATTCGCTCCATCCCCTTTGTCTAGCACTCAAATCCCTTTGAGTGAAGAGATGCTTTAGGCTTTGATGATCTGTTCTTAACTCAAATCGTCTCCCAATGAGGTAGTGTCTCCACAATTTCAAAGCTAACATCACTGCTGCTAATTCTAAGTCATGAGTAGCATACAAATCTTCATGTTTCTTCAATTTTCTAGATGCGTAAGCTATTACTCCGCCTTCTTGCATCAATACTGCACCCAATCCTTACTTCAAAGCATCGGTGCAGACAGTGAAGTATTTTCCCATGTTCGGTACTGGAAGGATCAGTGCACTAGTTAGTAACCTCTTTAGTTTTGTGAATGTAGTGTCACATTCATATGCCCATTCATACATGACCCCCTTTCGCTGTAATGTGGTGATTGGTTTTGCAATCCTTGAAAACCCTTCCACAAACCTGTGATAATACCCTGCTAGCCCCATAAAACTACGTACCTCATGAGAAATTTTTGGTAATGGCCAATCCATTATGGCCTTCACCTTTTCCGAGTCAACTGAAATCCCTTCTCCTGAAATGATGTGCCCAAGGTAATGAACTTTCTTCTGAAAGAAGGAACATTTTGATAATTTTCCATTCAATTGATTTTGCCTTAAGCAAGTCAATACAACCCTTAGGTGCTTTTCATGCTCCTTTCGTTCTTGGAATACACAAGAATGTCGTCCAGAAAGACTTGCACAAATTGGTCCAAATACTTCCTAAACACACCATTCATGAGGCTCATGAATATTGTTGGTGCATTGGTCAAACCAAATGGAACAACTACGAACTCATAGTGCCCAAACCGAGTTTGAAATGCAGTTTTTGAGTTGTCCTCTTCCCTAATCTTCAATTGGTGGTATCCAGATCGTAGGTCAATTTTTGAGAAAATTGTTGCTCCCTTCATTTGATCAAATAAGTCATCTATCTGAGGTATTGGGTACCTATTCTTTATTGTGGCTCTATTCAAGTCCCTATAATCTATGCATAGCCATAAGGAACCATCCTTCTTCTTGACAAAAATCACTGGTGCACCCCAAGGTGAAATACTAAGTCTAATAAATCCCAAGTCTAAGAGCTCTTTTAACTACATCTGCAACTCACAAAGTTCTGGAGTTGTCATCCTATAAGGTATCTTAGATATTGGTTCTCCACCAGGTTTTAGGTCGATTGTGAAATCAATCTCCCTTACAAGAGGTAATTCAGGCAATTCCTTAAGAAAAACATCCTTGAATTCTGACAAAATTGGATGTTGATCTAGGGAGGGTCATGTCTGGTCACTTATAGCCTGGACCACATATAGCTTGCAACCTTGTCGGGGACAACATTTTACCTTCATCATGGATATGAATCGTAGCAACACTCCTCTCTTGATTCCAAAAATCTCAATTGGCCTACCTTCATCATATAAACAAATCACCTTCTTCTTGAAACAGTCTACCAAAGCTCGATGAGCTTCTAGCCAATCCATTCCAATAATTACACCATATGTCCCCAATGTTGTGATGTATGCCTTCAACTTAGTCATACACACCCCGAGGTTTACCTAACATTGGTTAAAACTAGGTCCTACTGCTTGTTTTATCCCAGAAGCCATCTCAACTTGTTTAAAGTCATTGTGCTCATAGGCTGCCAACCCACATTTTTCTAATGCAACTGGTGAAATGAAACTATTTGTAGCACCAGAATCAAACAAAATTTTAACTTTTACTTTGTTTATCATACTTGAGGTTTTCTACCACGGCAGACTAGTGTTCAACTTGTTGGTTATCAACTGCTGCATAGATTCGATGGTGGCTACTTGCCCCCCCATTGGTGCTTTTCCCTCTCTATGGTTGTTACCAACTTTTAACTCAGGGCAGTCACGTTGGTGATCAGGTCCCCCGAATCCCCAACAAGTGATGCGCGGTAGACCTTGAACCGAATGTTGCGGAGTTCTTTGGAAAGAGTTCCTTCCCTTAGGACCCCTACCCCTACTTGTTGCTCCTCGCATATGACCTTGATTTGCACACGCCTTTGAAGCTGCGGGTGAAGCTGCACTAGTAACCATTGAAATCCCCATTGTCGGTGCTCTGGGTACCACCCTGTTTCCATATAATGGTGGCCTCAAACTTCCTCCCCTAGGAAGGTACGAGGGGCCTTCCCCATAAACCTTGTTTGGCGTGGAAAAATGGTTTTGCTTCCACCCTTTAAGTCTAAGTGTTCTTCGACATAATGAGCATGTTCCACAGCTTTTGCAACTGAGGATGGTTTCCACGTCCACACCATTGCCCTAATCTTAGGGTTCAATCCATAAATAAAACGATCTGCTTGGCGTTAGTTAGTATCCATGTAGGAAACATACTTGACCAATTCCATGAATCGAATTTCATATTCTTCTACCATACGATTTCCCTGTACCAGGGTATGGAAGGCTCCTACCTGTTGTTCTTCATAATATGTTGGTAAGTACTTTTTCCTAAATCTCTCCTCAAATAACTCCTAAGTAACTGTGTCCGAGTGAGGAGTAATTGACGCTCTAAGTTACCCCACCAATTTAGAGCACTATCTCTGAATTGGAATATTGTTATTTTAGCTTTTGAATTGGAATTATAATCCCTCAGTGCGAAGCACCTTTTCGTTCCTTCTAACCAAGCTTCTGCACGTTCGCTGGCACGACCTCCAGCAAACTCTGGGAGCTTAATCCTTTAGAGCTCCCTATAAATGTCCTCGACTGAGGTCCTCTATTGGAGGCCCTTGATCCCTCGAGATTTCTTAACCCTGATGGAGGGTGCTCTACTTCCACTTCAATTGTTTGGCGCCCTTCTAAAGTTTCATTAATTGCCTCTAGGGAACGCAAGATGAGAGTCAACTCCGATGAAGGTAATGGGTTATTTGTAGGAGGTCCTTGTGATGACCCTCCTTGACCTTGATTTCTTCGCATCCTCGCCATTTTGAATTGTTCAAATATCTGTATGATACGTAAGACTTATTAGCACAACTTAGGGCTTTGTCAATTTTACTCAGCTCACACATGTTTTGCATAATGATAGGTGCAAGGTTTTCCTTTTGTTATGCTTGTAAACGACTATTTCTAATATTGAGAAGATAACTGTGGGTCTACTAAATCCTTTTCCATTGTTATCTAAGCAAGTGCTACATCACCCTCAAATATCTTTAAATATCTCTAAACAATCATCCTAATTGTAAAGTTTTACATTACCAATCTTTCCATAAAATAATATAAATATATATATATATATAATATATATATTATATATAATATATATAATATATATTTTAATCATTATTATTATTTTTTATAATACAATTATTTTATCAACTTTATAGAATGGAATAATATTTTATGCTTATGCCATATTATCCAATAAATAAACTACTAAAAGGTATAAGTATAAACAGTTAGAATGGAATATTTTATGCTTATGCCATATTATCCAATAAATAAACTACTAAAAGGTATAAGTATAAACAGAAAAGTTAAGGAAAAAAACAACAACAATTTTTTAGTACAAACTCAAAGAGATAATTATTATTATAATATAAAACAACCCAAAAAACCAAGATATGCTTTAAAAACTTAGAATCATTAGAGTTTGACAAAGGATAATAACTAAACTACTAAAAAGTATAAGTATAAAAAGAAAAGTTAAAGAAAAGAAAAACAACAATTTTAGAAGTACAAACTCAAAGAGATAATTATTATTATAATATAAAACAACCCCAAAAAAAACCAAGATATGCTTTAAAAACTTAGAATCATTAGAGTTTGACAAAGGGATTCGATCTGTGTGAAACAAGCTCGGTCTTTTGTGTATAATATAATAACAATACCAACTAATGATAATTAGTTATAAACCCACGTTAAAAAAGAAAATCAATATTAACTATCATCATTACCCATTAAAAAAATATATGTTATATTTATATTTGTAAACCTAAATAACACATTAAATGAAATGCAACCGAGCGTATAAAAGTTCCATTTCCAGCCCTTTTTGACCAACACTATACAAGTTGTTAATAAATAAAAATACAACGGAGTATATATTATACTAAAGCACCAGTAGTTTATGTGCCAACCAATTGGTGATGGAAAAAAAAGAGGAAGACAGACAAATAATCCATGATTTGATGAATCATTATGTAAATGTCAGCGTTGTGTTGGCTGGTCATAATTATGTGAGAGGTCTGGGCCCTCCCTGCTACCGTATTTCAACTCCTAGGAAACGCACGGGCTTAACATGGGTTTTGCGCGTCCATGATAATGCAACGGTGGGTTTTTTTTATATATAGAATATCGAAAGTTGAGCTTGTACAGGGAGAATAGTACTTTTTATTAAAATTTGACGCAACAGTTGTATTAGTGAGAGACCTAGGTTCAAGTCTTGGCAACGGAAACCGAAGTTTCTTTTAAGCTAGCATCCTAACAAAAAAAAATTGTATTGGTTTGATTACAGCACACTGGAGATCCGAATTGAAACCTTCATCGTTTATGTAGCAATATTCTCTTGGTGCCAGATGATACCTCTGTAGCGATATTCTCTTGGTGCCAGATGAGTTCCTTCGGGTTTTGGATTCCAAGGGCTCCCCTCATTATCTTTTATTTCTACGTAGCTTTGGCAAGTTTTATAACAATGCGATTACGGAACAATCAGCAAGTTTTATAAACAATATGCAGCTCAAGGACAATCGACGTTCGGAGGACAGACCAAAATTTAATTTTAGATTTTGCTAAACTTCTTTAGAGGAAGGAAAAAATCATTTGAATAAATACAGGATGTGGCAACCATAAGTGCTAACCACTTGAATGATAAGGTACAGAAGAGTAAATGGAGACTATAAATGCAGAGACTGCAAGCAATTTGGTTCTTCACATCGTGGGTCCAGTTCAAGAGCTCAATGTATATTTGAAGAAAAACGCTTTTGGAGGTCACAGCAAAATATGGAAGAGAGTCACCTCTGCCCCATGCTTCTTTTGGCAGTATTGTAGACAAAGTCGCTTTTGAAAGAGACTTTCCATTTCTTGGTACTGAAACGAAGCATGCCAGTTTTAATTTAAATCAAGGAAATATAGGGCAGGGACAAGTTGGGAGATCTGATTCAGGCAGACCTTTATCGGGCTTGTCTATCCTAGTTGGTTGTCGCACAGCACATCAGGGAGAGGGATATCTGCTGCTGGAGCCAGCGGACAAGTTTCTTCCTTAGTTGACATTCCAATATCAACTATGGGTTTGTCAAGAAGCAATGGTTTCTCTACTTTAGCTGAAAAGATTGCTCACGGAAGTTTAGTTTCATCCATGCAACTTGTTCCTGCATGTGCAGGTGGAGATAACATGGTCTCTACTTCAGCACAAAATCCCCCTCAAATTTGTGCTTCTCCTAAGGTAAATGGTGCAACCCAAAATCGGGAGGAATTGTCCCTGAAGCAGTCGAGGCAGCTAGTCCCATTGACGCATACTTTACCAAAGAACATGACTGCTTTCCAATCTGAACAGTCGAGGTCAAAATCACTTAAACACACCCAGTTTGAAACCGTTTCATCTGGCGGTAAAGTTCAACAGCCTCTAGGATCTTTCCATGTGAATCCTTCTGTTCGTTCACCTCAAAACTGAAATTTAAGAAGCCAACTCAAGGAGAGAATCCTTTGCAGGGAGGAAATTTTGGCATCAAATCCTTCGATGCCTCAAATGCGAGGGACAGCAAAGTAAGGTCAACAGCGTCAATTCCAGATTCGACAGGATCGGAAGCACAATCAAAACACAGGAGCTTAGCACTTGATGATAAGAAATCGGTGTCGCAAAACCGAAACGAATTTTTCAATGTTCTCAGGAAGAAAGCCTCTGGGAGTCTACTAATGACCAGAGAGGCACAGGATAAGTCCACTTTATCAACTGGGCAGAAAATAGATGAATTGAGTGGGAAGAGCCTTGCTGGGAATAAGTCTTTAAATGATGTAAAAAGAAATGGCTCTCCTGAAAAAAGTCCTGATAAATATAAGGAGATCTTACAGCAGCAGATGAAGTTCACAAGAAAATAGTATTGTGAGCAATACTTGTCCTAAGGATATCGATAAATCGAGTTGCCCAACACCCATGAACGACATGTCTTTCATTAGATGGTCAGAAGAGGAAGAAATCGCTTTTATGAGGTCTCATGGGCGAGACAAAAATGCAGAAGAGGAACCTCTCACAACAGAGGAAATTAATGAATTCTACAAGAAGCATAAGACAGCTCTTAATGCTTTGCTCCAAGATAATCGTTGGCAAGGGAATCGGAGGCTTCACCTTGAAAATATGATAAGAAATTCCAGTTTGTAATAAGAATATTTAGTTTAAATTCTTTTGGGTCAGGTATACTAATCTAAGTTAACCAGTGTACTAATTAACTAGATGACACCGTGAATGTGATCTTGATAAAAATAGTAAGAACAACCACATGATTATGGAGCATATGTGATATTGTCGAAAATCTATGCTGCTGCTGGCAAATGGGACGATGTAGCCAGTGTGAGAAAGCTGGTGTTAGATAGGGGATTAAAAAGGAACCTGGATGCAGTTGGATTGAGTGCAATAAAAATTTTGTATGTATTCCATGCTAGGGACGCAATGAACCTTCAAACACAAGATAGCTATTCAATATTACAAAAGTTGGATGAGTAGAAAAAAGAGGCCAGATGTGCATACAACACCAATCTTGCCCTCCATGATTTGGATGGTAATGGGCAGAAAGAGCACATATACCACGTTGTTGCCTAACAAGCATGGAGTTATGCTTGAAGCGAGAGCTGTGCTTAAACATGGACATATGTGAGCCCAGAGCTTTGCCAACTCAAAAAAGAAACAAAGCTTCTAGCATAACCAAAAGGTGGCTAATGCATTAAGATCGGTACACCAACAAGAATGCCAACCCATACTGTTTTAACTGCTACAGAAAACCAAATTTATTTCTAACTCGTAAGAGGGGAAATTGTTGCACACAAAGCAGATGGATTCCATCATTTTCAATTATTGGATGGCATATGACCTTGTGGAAATGTCTGTATACTTTGATTATAGATATTGGACTTGAACTAGTAACTACATGCTAAGTGCTACAAATTATAATTCCGATCCCTGGTGGAAACAGAGATCTGAACGTTGACACTGGATTTTATTCCCAGCTAGGAACTCCAAACTATGGGATTTTCCCGTCCAAACACAGAAAATGTGTAATAGCTGCAAACTTTTGCTTTCCACTCAATGATCAGGTCCATGGAAAATACAGAACGGTATCATGGATTTGCCATTTCTAGATAGTGTTTTATTTTTTATCGTTTTTAACATATTCAACTGATGTTAATCTGTCAAGTAATATAAATATGCCTGACCAGACCAACTGTGTGGAGGGGTATTAGAGTTGATGCCCAGAAGATGTCTTCGCAGACCATATTAATGACTGAAAGCATAAATGAAATGGTAAAAAATTATGTTGCATGGAAATCCAAAATAACGGCCCTCTTTAAAATAAAGAAATACGGGAGATAGTATCCGTCAAAGAGACAAGGTTGGATTATACAGATGCTGCAGGTCAAGTTAAATATGATGAAAAGAGTGGGGAAGGGCTTTGGTTAATATTGATGTTAGCCACTGATGAGATGGTTCATCAAATTGAAGATGTATCGATGATGCATGGATGAAACTATACAATTTGTATGAAAATGAAAACGAAAGGAGGAATGTCGCAGGAAGGAGGTTCAATGGCAGAACACTTGACCAACCTCAAAATGACTATGAAATCAGCGTACCGGATTAGCGGAGATTTGTGTCTAGTGGGTCTTGGGTTCAGATTTTGAATCTAGGCTCTGATACCCATCTTAGGGTCTTCTACCAAAACTAAATTCTCTAATTTCAAATACAATAAAATGGGCAATAATTTATTTCCAACTTAAACATTTAAATGATGATAATTTACCATTTAAAAATTATTTCTTACAATTAAATAGTGAGCATTTCATTTCAATCACTTACATGAGGAATCTATAAATAGAGGAATACCTGTTCCAATAGCCTGGTTGAGATGCCCCTGATCCTACTGGGATACTCCTCTTGACTACCGACTGGATTTACCTCACAGCGAACTAGAAAGTATTTCCTAGCCCAAGAAACCTCCACAGGTAGGAAGTATTTCTTAGCCTGGTTGAGATGCCCCTGATCCTGCTGGGATATTCCTCTTGACTACCGACTGGATTTACCTCACAACCAACTAAGAAGTATTTCTTAACCTAGGAAACCTCCACAGGTTCCCTAGCCCTCCGAGCCCAAGTTCAATCAGATGTAGTGTGTGTCCAAGATAAACAATACTCTCCTTCTTTCCCTTCTCCCTTCTCCACCTTCCTCTCAAAACAAATCCTCCAAAATCACAACCAAACCAAAACAAAAGCAAGACCAGGGATCCCCTCTCCTCCCATCATCCTTCCCCTTTTATGCTCTCTTCTCTTCTCCACCTCAACCACCTATCATTAATGTCATAACTACCCCATCATCCTTGCATTTGACTTATCTTCTCCCAAGTAAATTTGAGAAAACCTTTTGGGGATGAAATATGAATATATAATTTGGTAATTAATTGGAGAGGACCATGTCTTCTCCCAAGTAAATTTGAGAGGACCTTTTGGGGATGAGATATGAATATATAATTTGGTAATTAATTGGAGAGGACCTTTTGGAGATGAGATATGAATATATAATTTGGTAATTAATTGGAGAGGACCATGTTTTCTCACAAGTAAATTTGAGATGGCATTCGAGGGATAAGATATGAATATATAATTTGGTAATTAATTCGAAAGGAACATGTCTTCTCCTCGGTAAATTTGAGAGGACATTTAGGGGATGAGATATGAATATATAATTTGGTAATTAATTGAAGAGAACCATGTCTTCTCCCAAGTAAATTTGAGAGGGCATTTTGGGGATATGGATATTAAAATTGGAATAAATGGAAGGAAACCATATCATATCAAAATTTAAATTTGAGGAGGTAAGTTGGGAATTGAATAATCACAAAATTTATATCAGTAATAAATTTACAATTTCACCAATGTAGGTATGTAACAATATTTCTTGATAATTATAAGTCAATATTTTAAGGTAATTTAAACATTTAGTAAAATTTGCATGATAAGATTAAGTAGGGCATTACAGTTTTTCCTTCTTGTAAATTTTCTAAAGATTACCCTTTTGCTTAAAATAATAAAAGACACAAAGTTTGCAGGTTTTCCCTGGAGTTGGGGTTTCCTGGGTATATCTTGTGTTCCACATGTTGAATGAGCTTGTCTAATAATTTGTTGTTTCCATTGTGCATGCTAAGTTAGAAAATTCAGTGTATTTTCCATTTAAGTTTCTGGAACAGTTGTTGTTTGTATTTCTGGTTCTTGCACTTAGAAAATTGTGAATCAATTACTAGGTTTTAAGGAAATCTAACATGGTATCAGAGCATAACCTCTAATTGAAGACCAAACACAATCTTTACCTTCAAGAGCAGGCGTTGTGATTCAGAGGGAGAAATTTCACCAAGTCGATTTGGTCGCTAGGGTTTCTGGGCAGTGCGATTTGACAATATGGCATATCATGGTCTCATATTTGAGGATACATTGGATGGTGCATCCAACTTCTATTCATGGAGTGAAAGGATAACAATGGTACTGGAGGAGCAAGGGGTGTGTGAATTTGTTGATAATGTCTCGGTTGCACCCACTAACCCTCAACAGTTGGCTCAACATAGCAAGAAGGATGCCAAGATAACAAGAATCATCTTGGAGGAATTCAAAGACCACATTATTCCTTACCTAACTGGGAAGAAGACATCCAAAGCCGTGTGGGCAACCATCATTAGCCTCTATTAGGGTTCGAGTGAGGCCAAAAAGTTAGTTTTGAAGGACAAGTTCAGCAACATTAAAATGTCCAAGTCATATTCCATTGTATCTTACCTCACCAAGTTTACCCAAGTACGGGAAGAGTTGGTTGGTGTGGGTGAGAAAGTTCTAGATAAGGATCTAGTAAATTTCGCCCTGTTGGGTTTCACCAAATCATGGAAAGCCTTTACAGATGGGATTTGTGCCAAAGAAAAGTTTCCAAATTGAGAGCGATTATGCGGTGATTGTCTCTAAGAAGCGATCTACAAACAAGCTCAATCTTGGTCTCATGTTAAGACCAGGGAAGATGAAGAAAAATTTTCCCTAGCCAACAAAGGGGGCAAGTCAAAGGGAAAAAAGACCAGTGGTGGTAGAGAGTTGAGCTACAAAGGCAAGAAGAAGAAAAAGGATCTCAGCAAGATCAAGTGCTTTTCATGCCATTAGTTTGAGTATTATGCTACTAAATGCCCTAACAAAAAGAAAGGGTCCAACAAGGACCAAGTAGCAACCTTTGCAGAGATAAATGAGTTATCTTCTCATTTTTAGGAGTTTTCACTCATTGCTTGCATGGAAATCTCAATGGATACCAGTGTATGATATGTGGATAGTGGTGCGTCCTACCATATGACGGGAAATAAGAAGTATTTCAACCAATTGTGAGAAAGGGACATGCAATTTGACATTAAGATGGGAGTTGATGGGAAGTATCAGGTTGATGGTACTGGTACGATCATATTTGAGAGGGAGTCTAGAAACTCTTTATATCTCGAAGATGTCCTTTACGTACTTGGGCTTAAGAAGAACCTCGTTTCAGTTTCAGTTTCAGTTTCAATTTCAGTTTTAGCATTGGAGGATAAGGGGTATGAGGTGATTTTCACACAAGGTATGGTTTTTATAAAACCCTCAAACTCCAAGGTGGCTAAACAAATTGGGTTTATGCATATGAGCATGTACAAATTGTAGCTTGAGACAACCGCAACATAACCAGCTGAGGGAATTGTGACTCAAGCAGAGAGCTTGGGGAGTTGAGGCATAGGCACACGGGGCATCTACACCATAGCGCGTTAAGGATTCTCAAGGAGATAGTGACAGGGTTGCCACAGTGCAGCGTGGACCAACATGAGGTGTGCAAGGGCTACACACTTAACAAGTATGCCAAAACCTCTTTTCCTAGTAGAGATACTAAGGCCAAGGATATTTTAGACCTTGTTCATTCAGATGTTTGTGGTTCTTTCTCTAGAGTATCCTTCAATGGGTACAAGTGTTATAGATGATCACTCAAGGAAGACCTAGATATTTTTTATGAAAAAGAAATATGAAGTCTTCTCGAAGTTTTGGAGTTCAAGACCTTGGTTGAGAACCATTCTAGCAAGAAAATCAAGGCGTTGAGGTTTGATAATGGTGGGGAGTACACCTCAAACGCATTCAAGGAGTTGTGTGCCAAGGAGGGCATCAGGAGGGAGTTGACTACACCATATAATCCTCAACAGAACGAGGTGGAAAAGAACAAGAATAAAGCCATAGTTGGAGTGGCCAAAGGCATGTTACATGACCAAGGGTTGCCCAAGTTTCTTTGGGCTAAGCATGCAATACGACAATTTTCTTGCAAAACCAGAGGCCACACAAAGTGTTGGGGCAAGGCGAGTTACACCAAGAGAGGCATTTACAGGGAAGAAACCAGATGTATCACATTTTTGGATAATCGGCAGCCTGGTGTACTTGCTAAAGTTTCGCAGTTCCATCACCGCAAATTCAGGGAAGCCCTTGAGATTGAAAAAAGACTGAACAATCTCAATAGAGAAGACGGATGGAAGATCAGTGGTTGCTAGATCCCAACCCTCTCTTCCTAGTCATTTTCTTCCCTTCCTCCCCTCCCCTTTTTTAGCTTGTTCTTGGTTTAGTTTCCCCTTGTTATCCTGTATCCTTATATTCTAATAATTTAAACTTATTTGATAAAAACAAAATTTTATCACTTTTGGAATCGTCCTAAATTAATATTTTTATTAATCTAGAATTAAGATAATTAAACAATCTATCAATTAATTAAACAACTAAATAAATCTATGATTTTAGTATATTATAGCTTTATTCTATATAATAATTAAATTATTAAAATAAATATATAATAGTTAATACCCCTGATGTATAACTAACTATTAATTTAATAATCATTTAATTTAATTTAATATTTATATATTTATAATAATAAATTATTAAAACTTTGATGTAAATTCATGCGTCCCTTTAATTGACCTATTTTAATTTTTAATTTAATACCTCGGGTCCTATCTAACTAGCCATTTCCCAGTCAAAGTTAGTCATTAGTCAATATAGCCGTTAGCCAATAAATCTATGAATTTAATATATTATAGTTTTATTCTATATAAGTACTTAAATTATTTTATTTTAATATTTATAGGGATAAAATTAAAATATAAATATAAAATAGTTAATACCTCTTAATTTTAATATCATTTAATTTAATTTAATAATTATATATTTATACATACATTTATAATAAAAATTAAACTAGCATTTGCACCACATGTTGCAAAGGAAACGCCGCAAGGCAATCAAGAAGAATGGCACTTGATATTGCAAATTACCATTAAATGTTGGAAATAGCATCATAATAATTTTTATGGAATCGATAGAGTTTTGAATTTATCCTTTCATCCAATAATCCTTAGATAAGCTGCCCACTGGTCATCTTGGTTAACTCTAGATGTGATGTTGGGCGAAACAATTTATAGTCAGAATATCAAGTTATCTATAATGCAAATCAAGCAAGCACACTCATGAGAGGTTTTCACACTAGTACTTTACTTCCTCCTCATCATAGCTTTTCACACCTCATGGAGCTGCCTCTTGACTACTTTACCTTTCAATATAGTGTCACTATATCTCGTTATTCATCCATTGACGATGATGGTGTGACATTGGCCTACCATGAAACAGTTCAGGCCTACCAAGGCAAGTCTTGCAATTTCATTACTTGAACTATACGCTGCTTCTGGGCTGCAAAAGCATCATTATTCCATTAATTACCAAGTTCATGATCTAACATCCACTTCATAATTTACCGCTATTGCAAAAACAAATTTTAAAATAAAAATACATTCCAACAAAATACAAAGCATTTTCTATTCATTGATATCCTTTCTAAAGCTGCCTTTTGTTGCTTTCAACTTCAATTTAACATATGCATCACCTGGGAAATTTGGTTTCTATTGTACAAATACACAAAAGCATGTTTAAAAACATTTCGCTATATTACAAATAGGTCCAAATATGCAATGCATATTTCCCTACTACAAGCTCCGTCCAACATAGCTAGCTGGTATATAAGTTTTGCCCCCATTAAGATTTTAAAAAAATATTGTGGATCAATAGTATTTAAGATTGTGAGTCAATAGTATTTTTCAAAATAGAGAAAAACTATAGGTTACATAATATCTAAAAAGCAAGGAATGCTCTTTCAACAGTGGATTATCCATAAATTTATAATCCACAAATTCATTTTCAATTTAGCTTTTACACCCTAGTTTGCTTACATTTTCTCGACATCCCTTGCAATTTGAAGATATTGGAGGTCTATCAAGGCCAGCATTGGTATTTATATGACGTGAGCTACTCATTCTGTGGCCAGCGTGTATTTGAGCATTCCTTTTCACAACCCTCGGTCTTTGTTTGTTTCTTGCTTACCATAAGGACTGTTATACCCTGTCAGATTACTATGGTGAGCTAATAGCTTTATTTTATGGGGTCATTCTACTGTGTATTAATTTTCATCATCAGCATCATTATATTTATATTTAGCATTCTCAGTCTTTGCATAACATTAAGATCTACAACTATTACAAAAAACAATGTCACCAATGATCACAAGTCATAAATAATAACAAATAAAACTAATGGATTCGTAATAATGGAGTACATATTATGAATTCCAACAAAAGAATATATTTAGAAAGTGAGCCAAGAATAACTTACTCCCATCATCATCCATGCAATCAAAGATCTTAAATTCCAGGCACATACACGTAGCATAAAACCATGCAGTCACAAACAAGCTCAGAATCAAGGTATCGATACCAATTAGAATTGTATCAATTTCTTCCAAAGACAAACAATGTTCATTTTATATTCAACTTTGTTCTGTTTGTCAATGTGCTTGAAGGTGAGATATCATTTGGTCATGGAAGAAACCCTGAATTAAGCATAAATTATATGACTAGGTAGTGATCGCTGTGGGTGAAATCTGATCCTAGCAGGAGCCTATAAAGAGAAGAAACACGATTGCAAGGTTTCTGCATAATGAGAATGATCAGTATGCTACATTGTCTTCGTGAAAGAATATTACTGTTCAGCTATCAAATTGAAAAACTGCCAGAAAATTTCATGTGCCCCAAGCTCTTGAGTTTAATCTTATCTAAAAATCCATTAATTTATCCTATTCTTGAGAACTTTCTAATCAAGCTTTCTTGATCTCTCCTATACCCAAATAGAGTCACGGGAAACATCAGTCACTCAACTCACATTGCTTGAATTTCTCACATTGAGTTCTACTAACATCAAGGAATTGCCTCCAACTATATGCAGTGTTTCTAGGCTTCAATTCTAGGATCTTTTAGACTGCAAAGTCTTAACATCATTGCCAAGTGAGATGTCTAAACTCACTTCGTTGAAAAGACTACATTTGAGTATGGGTATGGAAAAAACTTTGAATGATCCCACAAATGTTGTGGCTCTGAAGGATCTCACAAATCTTATAGAGCTCCGTTGAATTTGATGCACTAGCAACCATAATGGGAAATTGGCCAGAAATGAGGCATTTATATTTGCATCACATAAATAGGAATAATCTTAAGTACAATCTCCCCGATGAGATGCAGAAGATGAAGAAGTTGCAAAGTCTTCTATTGGATGATCACTCATTCAGCTCCAATCCACAATATCGAGTACACATAAGTCTGATGCCACTATTTGTTTATCCTTTGGTTTTTA
The DNA here is from genome assembly GCA_000404065.3 of Pinus taeda. Lineage (NCBI taxonomy): Eukaryota > Viridiplantae > Streptophyta > Pinopsida > Pinales > Pinaceae > Pinus > Pinus taeda. The sequence goes on from APFE030414567.1 coordinate 111,052, forward strand.
GATGCTACGAGTACGAAACATAATTTATTGATCCATTATCTAATTAAAAAGATTGTAAATTTTGTTATACAACTAACAACAAATATGTACTCATTTCAAAAATGGAAACCTCAATTTTGTTTGAAAATCAGGGATACAGATTCTATTTAATTTTCATTTTTCTACAAGCTCTGAATAATTTAAGGGCTTGTCTGACCCATATATACACAACAATGGATTTTGTTTTTTGTTGTTGTCGTCTTGAATCAAGTGTTAGATATGGCTTTTAATATTGTATATATATCTGTTCAAATCTAGATACGTTGAGGTTGAAATTTATCCAAAGTCCAGATGTGAACTAAGTACCGTATTAATGTGTGGACACAAATATGCTTTGAAACTAGATAGGTTGAGATCCATATTGATTCAATGAAAATCATCAAGATCTTGTAGTGGGGATAGGACCATATACAATTTGTGGTCTTGATGTAACTTTTCAATCCAAAATCTGGGTTTTAAAAGAATAACACAACTTGAACCTCTGAATTGAAAGACTCTTGGATTGAAACAAACTTCAACACACTCTTTTTCTCGTACGTTTTGCTTCACAACGATAAATAAATGGACCGAAGTTGCGTAGGAATCTCATATTATTTTTTTTCTCATGCTCACACTCAGACCACACACCCTGTGATTCGACCCTCTTGAGAACATAAACACTCGATTCACCAAGGAAATTGTTAGATTTAATAAGACTAACATAGCTCATACTCAGAAATTCGATTCAACCATCACATGAACAATATAATAACATTCACACAACTAATAATAGTAGAATGACAGAGGTGTTATAGGATCCACAATTCACTGTTAATTACAACAGCAAAAGGAATAAAGTTTCGACCCAATTTAGAACTTGAAGAATATGGTTCTAAGGGGTTTCAATTAACACATATGTATGCTTCATGAATCGACCCAAGCTTCAACGAAATTTCAACTTGTAACCAAAGAATATGTACCAATTAGAATTGTATCAATTTCTTCCAAAGACAAACAATGTTCCTTTTATATTCAACTTTGGTATGTTTCTCAATGTGCTTGAAGGTGAGATATCATTTGGTCATGGAAGAAACCATGAATTAAGCATAAATTATATGACTGGGTAGTGATCGCTGGGGATGAAATCTCATCCTAGTGGGAGCCTAAGAGTCTTAGCCTGTAAAGAGAAGAAACATGATTGCAGGATTTCTGTATAATGAGAATGATCAACATGCTACATTGTCTTTGCAAAAGAGTATCACTGTTCAGCAATCAAATTGAAAAACTGCGAGAAGAGAAGGTTTCGTGTGCCCCTAGCTGGTGAGTTTAATATTATCTGAAAATCAATTAATTTATCCTATTCCAGAGAACTTTCTAATCAAGCTCAATGCTTTGAGGGTTCTTGATCTCTCCCATACCCAAACAGAGTCACTGCCAACATCAGTCACTCAACTCACATTGCTTGAATTTCTCACATTGAGTTCTACTAACATCAAGGAATTGCCTCCAACTATATTCAGTGTTTCTAGGCTTAAATTCTTGGATCTTTCAGATTGCAAAGTCTTAACATCATTGCCAAGTGAGATGTATAAACTCACTTCGTTGAAAAGACTACAATTGAGTATTAGTATTGAAAAAGCTTTGAATGATCCCACATATGTTGTGGCTCTGAAGATTTCACAAATCTTATAGAGCTCCATTTAGTCTTATTTTCATAATTTGATGCACTAGCAATCATAATGGGAAATTGGCCAGAAATGAGGCAAAATTGTTAGATTTAATAAGACTAGCATAACTCATACTCAGAAATTCGATTCAACCACCACATGAAAAATATAATAACATTCACACAATTAATATTAGTAGAATGGCAAATACAATAACATTCACACAATTAATATTAGTAGAATGACAAAGGTGTTATAGGATCCACAATTTACTGTTAATTACAATAGCAAAAGGAATTGAGTTTCGACCCAATTTAGATCTTGAAGAATATGGTTCTAAGGGGCTTCAATTCACACATACATATGATTCATGAATCGACCCAAGCTTCAACCAAATTTCAACTTGTAACCAGAGAATATGTAACAATTAGAATTGTATCAATTTCTTCCAAAGACAATCAATGTTCCTTTTATATTCAACTTTGGTCTGTTTCTTAATGTGCTTGAAGGTGAGATATCATTTGGTCATGGAAGAAACCCTGAATTAAGAATAAATTATATGACTGGGTAGTGATAGTTGGGGATGAAATCTGATTCTAGTGTGAGCCTAAGAGAGCCTGTAAAGTGAAGAAACATGATTGCAGGATTTCTCCATAATGAGAATGATCAACATGCTACACTATCTTTGTGAAAGAATATCACTGTTCAGCTATCAAATTGAAAAACTGCCAGAAGATTTCATGTGCCCCAAGCTGGTGAGTTTAATCTTATCTGAAAATCCATTAATTTATCCTATTCCGGAGAAATTTCTAATCAAGCTCGATGCTTTGAGGGTTCTTGATCTCTCCCATACCCAAATAGAGTCACTGCCAACATCGGTCACTCAACTCACATTGCTTGAATTTCTCACATTGAATTCTACTAACATCAAGGAATTGCCTCTAGCTATATGTAGTCTTTCTAGGCTTAAATTCTCGGATCTTTCAGACTGCAAAGTCTTAACACCATTGCCAAGTGAGATGTCTAAACTCACTTCGTTGAAAAGACTACATTTGAGTATGGGTATGGAAAAAGATTTGACTGATCCCACAAATGTTGTGGCTCTGAAGATCTCACAAATCTTATGGAGCTCCTTTTAGTCTTATTTTCATAATTTGATGCACTAGCAATCATTATGGGAAATTGGCCAGAAAAGAGGCAAAATTGTTATATTTAATAAGACTAGCATATCTCATACTTAGAAATTTGATTCAACCATCACATGAACAATATAATAACATTCACACAACTAATATTAGTAGAATGACAGAGGTGTTATAGGATCCACAATTTATTGCTAATTACAATAGAAAACGGAATTGAGATTCGACCCAATTTAGATTTTGAAGAATATAGTTCTAAGGGGCTTCAATTCACACATATGTATGCTTCATGAATCGACCCAAGCTTCAACCAAATTTCAACTTGTAACCAGAGAATATGTAACAATTAGAATTGTATCAATTTCTTCCAAAGACAAACAATGTTCCTTTTATATTCAACTTTGATCTGTTTCTCAATGTGCTTGAAGGTGAGATATCAATTTGGTCATGGAAGAAACCCTGAATTAAGCATAAATTATATGACTGGGTAGTGATAGCTGGGGATGAAATCTGATCCTAGTGGGAGCCTAAGAGAGCCTGTAAAAAGAAGAAACATGATTGCAGGATTTCTGCATAATGAGAATGATCAGCATGCCAAAACAACTCCAAAAATCCCCTGTCTCGGGGTCAACTACAAATTCGCCATCCTCAATTGTAGCCACTTCACACTTCCCATCATGATAATTATCTTTGATATATTGAAGAACCTCTAATATTTTAGCCTTCTCTTGAGAGGATGAGTTGGATCCATTAAACTGAAATCCTTTGGATTTTGTATCTTCTTTCGTTGATGTTGTTGTTGCCAATGGAATGCTCATGACACATCATATTAGTGTTGCTCTCATCTAAGGCATGTTTTGTTTTTTTCTAGTTGGCAATTGTATGTTTATACTATACAATTTTTTTAACAGGTAGAAAGTTGGCTTTATACCATCAATATTCCTCGGCTTTATGCTATCAATATTCCTTTGCTTTAAGTTAACCAAACCAATAAATAATGGGGCATGTTGATTCCCTTCAGATGGTATAAGAAGCGTTCAAGAGAATAAAATGTTCTAAATTTTTAATTCTAGCAGCAGTCAAAAGGTGTTTCCGAATATGGCTAATGTTGGCCAGCCTGGGGCGCTGCTGGCGTTTTGAGGAACAATTAGTTTGGAAAACTGATTGACATCTTTTCATGTGATTGAATTTGGAAAGGGCAACTATCTTTTCGTTGGAAATGAAATTTTAGAGTATAAAGGTGTGGATGATAGGTGTCTATTTCTTTCTATAAAACCTAACAGTTAGGCATCTTCGCCATAAACTGAAAGAACATGACTCTGGTATTCATTTGAGTTAGACTAAAGAACCCATTTAAGTTGAGAAATCAAATAACTTTTTCTGTAATTAGGACTTTCTTATAGTTAGCCCATTGATAGTGTGTATTCAAATCAAACAGAAAAACCCATTGATAGTGTTTATTCAGGTCAAACAGAAAAACTTATTTGTGCTGATTCATACAATTTTGATTAACACATTCGTATGCTTGGTGATTCCTATTAAGATCCATTGTTGCTGGTAAGAATTCAGGGCACATCAAAGAACTTAATTGTAATGGCTCAGCCTGGCTCGAAACAATTTAAAAAAGAAAAACAAATTGTATCTATGGAGGCAATATTAAAGAGTCTGTTTTAAAGAATCCATCTAGGGCTTACCTCAAGATACATATCCAAGGCTCTATAAAGCACATCACAGGAATCTATGGCATTATCTGTCCATGATTCAAGAAGCAACTGAAATTTGTAGGGCTTGAGATTGACATCGGGGGCCACCTCCGTAATATACTTGTTCATGAGGCTACCCGCCCTCTTCAGCCGACACTAGTGGAAAATGCCAAAAGTGGGCTTGGCGGTGCCTGGGCGCAATTCAGGCACAAAAACCATCACCTGATCCATGAGGAAAATCTGCACATATCTGAGCACAAGATCCACATCATAGAGGCAACCCATCCCCAAGGTGCAGGAATCAGTGTGTTATCCAATGTAGCATTGTCCAACTGTGATCCAATCATATTGTCTAGTTGTTTCCTGCATAATTTAGAGGCATTGAACACAGTGGTCGTTCTTAGGTTCCCAAACAAGATCCTGCATGTGACTGTTGCTATCTCCAAAAGAATGAAACAAACCCACAACAGTTTAGAGATCTTCCCTTTGCACTTTCTGGGCATAGCGGTGCATAATTTGCTCGTCCCTCCCACATTTTCTCTTAAGGGATATGGAGTTGTAGCCAAGCATTGGGCAAGCGAGACTTTAGGTAAATATGAAATAAATCTGTTGATAACCCAGTTGTCCATTTTCACAGAGCAACCCATCCTGCATGTGATTGTTGCTCTCTCCAAAAGAATGAAGCAAACCCACAACAGTTTCAAGATCTTCCCTTTGCACTTTCTGGGCATAGCGATGCATAATCTGCTCGTCCCTCCCACATTTTCTCTTGGGGTATATGGAGCTGTAGGCAAGCATGGGCAAGGGAGACTTCAGGTAATATGAAATAAATCTGCTGATAACCCAGTTGTCCATTTTCACAGAGCACCCAAGTTCATTCGCAGTTCCAGTACCACCTGCACCAATTTGTTCTCGTGATTCAGTTGTTGATTCAGCAGTTTCACCCATTGAACCAGTAGCAAAGCCAGGCACAGTGGTAGAGTCATATGTCAACAAAGCAGTAGTATGGTATATAGAAGCAAAGGCACAACCAACAATTCCAAAAGCAGTCAATCCAGCACAAGCAGTTAAAGCTCCAACAGCAGTTGTTTATGATCAAAAAGTAGTTGTTTCTGATCGAAAAGAGGTCAAGGTGGAAGAAGCAGTAGAGCAAAAGGGAAGCAATAAGACTGCTGCTCCACGAAGGTATGCATTTTTGTTATAACTGTGTCCCATAACGATTTAACGAATTATTAATCTAAGGGCACAAAAAACTTTAATCGTCTAACATCGGATCTAACGCCCCAGATAGAGACACGGTAGCAATTTGGGGAATGGTTTTCAAAAGGGAACGCCTTACAGCGTAAATAAACACATTCTATTGAAATATATATATATATATAATAAACACATTGATATATTTAAGATATTAATTGGTGCAATAGAAGAGGCGAGATGGCTAGGTCTTCTGCAACCCCCAGCGCCGCCGACACAAGGATCTCAGGGACAGCGATTGGAGGAAATCCTTGCACGGTTCTGCGAGCTAGATCAAGCGATCCTTGGATCTGGTTTTCATCTAAAACTGATCGGTCCTCGACGATAGGGAAAACCCTCTCCTGCTCTTGGTCCTGTGACGCCGTTGCCCTCAAAGCTCTACGATGCCCTGGAACGTTTTCAAGCCTGGCTGACGGTCTTGCTGCCGAACTGCCGGACCCAAATCAGTACTGGGCCGCTGCGATCCCCCCTTCGAGGATTACGCTCTGGTTAGGAGTTTTCGCCCACGTGGATGGAAAAAAAGACCCGGCAGTCTGCTACTCGACCCTCTTCTGGAAAACTGAGGGCACGATCTATCATTTCCTGGAAGGATAGCTCGCCGCCCAATCGGTCTTCTTCCATGCTGAAGCCTCTTGGCTGCAAGGATTGGGGTCTGCATGCAGCAGATCTGCCCCATCGCTCACATGCATGGTCCTCTCTCTGCAACCGTAGGCCGGATCTCACTGCTACAGGCAGAGCATAAACCCAGATTGAGGGCAAACATCAGGTAACCAAAACATGTTTTCAGATTTTCATTAAAACACCAGAGTCGAAATCCTTTTTAGCTTGGGTACATGCAGGTACTGTGTTGCAGCTGAAGCAGCAACTCTGTGTTTTGACTGGTTACCCTAGACAGATCCAACACCTAGTAAATGGTAGACGGTCCCTCCAAGACAACAGAACCATGGAAAGCTATGGGATCAGGCCAGGAGAAACCATTGGTTTGAACCTCAGACTGAGGGGAGGAGCTCCCACATAGGGTCAAACAAGCAGTTCAGGAGGGGAGATGGGGAAAAAGGTTGCACCTCAGCAACAACCCAAAGGAGGGATCTCATACAAAAACATCCTTCAGGGCAAAAAAGACCCAGGATCTTCTCTAGATCAAGGCAAGTATACCCCTAGGCCATATATCGTAGATCAGTTAGGGCAAACCCCAGCCCTAAACCTTGACTCTACAGGGCTGGACGACTTTGTAAATTCCTATGAAAAACAGGCCCTAATCTGTCGTTTTAACAGTTTCTGGCCGAAACCAATGGATCTATTCCATTGGATCTTCACTACGTGGACCATGGAATGTGACATACATCTATGCTCCAAGGGTTTCTTCATAGTCAGATTTGCATCCTCGGAAGTCAGAGAAACAATCATCAGCAATGGGCCTTGGTTCTGGGGAACATCGGGGCTCTTCATGACCCCATGGTTTCCAGATTTCGATCCAAACACCATGACTGTAACCAAAGTGCCGGTTTGGGTCCGTTTATTCAACCTTCCCCTCCACTTCTGGAGTGAACAAGTCCTGGAAGGAATTGGGAACAACATAGGGAAATATATCAAAACAGATCTGGAGAGAATTGATGAAAGGTTATACACTTTTGCCCGTATTTGTGTTGAAGTAGATCTCAGCAAAGGACTACCAGACAATATAAGACTGATCTATAAACAACAAAACTGGCTGCAAACACTTGACTACGAAAACACTGCTTTCAGATGCAGGTTTTGTAGGCAGACAGGACACCTACAAAGCACATGCCCAAAAGCAAAAAAAGTAAACAGCAAAAAGAAGCAGAAAGGAAAGCAGAGGAAAGGATGGCAATTTCCCCCCCCTGATTCAGATGATGAAGAATCAGAAGCAGAAGAGGACGACACCTTAGCAGAAAATGCAGAGGTATCCAAAGAAAAGGAGAATAAGGAAGAAGCTACAGCAGCAAACAAGGATACAAAGTTGCACCAAAATCAGGCAGAGAAGATAAACGAGGAACAGAACATGGGAGGGAACAAACGGCATCACCACTCAGATACTTCAGACTCAGACAAGGAAACAGGCTCACGAAATGCAGAAACTCAGTTAGTCATTGCTTCGATTGAGCCAGCACAAGGAGAATGGCGAAAGGTTGAAAAGAAAAAGGGGAGAAAAACTTGAAGCGCAAACTTCATGGTCGGATCTCTTTTTTTCCCTTTCTCTCTCTTTCTCCTCTCTTCTTTTTCTTCTCTTCTTTTCTTCATGCACGTTAGACTTCTAACGTTGCGCGGGGTGCTATTGCACTCGTGCCCTTTTGGGCATCTTATGGAATGCTTCATTGCATCTGCTAGTGTAACTTTTCATTAATTCTTTTAATAAAAGGTTACCGTTTTTTTCTTTGGAAAAAAAAAATATTAATTTTATTAATAACTATTAACTCCATACATGCCAGCGTATGGACAGCGGTATGTATCATTAAAACTTTTGCAACTACAAAAATTATTACAAGTTCTCTTTTACAAATATAAACATAATTTCTCCTATCCAATAGATTTTATTGTACTATATGTAGGCAGCCTTCGATCATTTCTACATCCCGCCATCACAGTTATTTTGCATAATTAGCTTGCATAACAACAAAGATAAATGAGTTTAAGATCTTTTATATCATTTCACACCTGGGCAATGCAATATAAGAAAAAATGTATAAAAGATGCATTGTGAATCAACTTTATGCACGGTATGTATCATTAGAATCAAGCTACCAGTATCCTTTTGTATGTTTCAACAATTAACTCGGGATCGGATATTGTTTTCGCATATCCTTCAATCTTATGTAATTCATGTATTCAAGGCAAAATACTATTAAGCATTTTTATCACATAAGCACAAAATCTATTATAAAAATCGAAAACCAATCATTTTTGCACCCCGCTGGAAATAGGGAGTAATGCAAATAAAAGAGAAGTTTAACTTGCCTGAATCCATTTCGATAGTTTCTGCCTACCAGCTATGGTATCATAATTCTTTAATGCAGGAAACACAACATGAAATCTTTCAACGAAAGGACCATATGCAATGTCAACCTGCAGTGATGGTATACATCTCTAAATTGTCAATTGGGATCATAATAGAATATAAGGTCAAATGGCAAACAACATATAAAGATGGCGTACCAGACTGAATTGACCCAAAAGGAAAGGCCCGTCAGAAAACTTTCCGAGAGCATTTTCCAAATAATCAAGAGCAGGCACTGTCATGATGGGAAGTGCATTTATATTAATCCACACTCTTCATAATCCATTGAATATAAGACATCTTATTCAAATGTATGAGATGGCTTCTGAAAAATTGTTCTTACCAACTTCTTGTGCAGTCTCAGAATCCGGCTTGGTCAAAGCGATGAATGCATTTTTTGTAAAAGTATCTGTATACTTCAGTAACTCATTTGCAGCCTCTTTTTTCGCAAGATCCTGTTTAATGGCAAGAAAGTTATAGAGCATAAACTCTGGCAGTAAAGCTAGACAATAACTCCTAAAGGTATTACAGCGCACGTTCCAACCATACCGTGCTTCCCTGAAAAAGTCTCTAACAGCTTCAACATTATAAACTAAAATTGACAAATACGAAGTGCCTGACCATTGAGACACTTTGATTTAGCTAATGACCTAAATTAACGATATTCAGGTAGGGTAACACATACTGTGGGAAAAAGTTTAGGTCCTTCAAAATTGTTCTCGAGATACTCAAGTAAATCCAGACTCTCTCCTGTGACCTTGCCATTGTGCTCAAGAGAAGGAACCTGAAAAATTGAAAATAGTGAGTTATTTGCAAGTTCCGCTCTATATCTTGCAGACATTTGGCCCTTTTGTAACATTTGACATTTGGCACTTCTATTTCTGCACGTTCCTTGCCTGAAAGATTAGTGATGATCACACAAAAACACACAAGAAATAGGTCTTCCTAGCTGACTAGGAATGTTAAAATCAATCCCAAATCTGTGTTGGTTTTTCTTATTCCATGCCCAAATTGTAAAAGGCTAAAACCGTGATGATCAAAAACTCATTGCAGCCTCTCAAGCAACAGTGAGAGGATGGCTCATAAACTTGGAGTAGCATTTGAACTCTAAGCTTCAAACCTATCAGGACACAGTGAGAAGTGTGTGGATCTTAAGCTTGGAGTTGCATCTGAACCCTAAGCAACAGTATGTTATCTCATAAATCACTTATTAATTCAAGTTGCATCTGACAACATACTAATTTGTCCAGCACAATGCACATATATTAAAAGATTTGGGTTTGTGGCAAGATAGACCCCAAAATTTGGCAAGGTAATAACCTTATCCAGCTCATGCAATAACCCTATGATCCCCACCCCAATTTACTTGGTCATAGATCAAATCTACTGAGCCAAACAGAATACTCTATCAATTAACAAAAGGTTGCTAGACTGCTTGTTAATGTGCAAGCGTGTTCCCTTTTACCTGAGCTAAGGTAAAACGAGGACCAACCCATCTAATTTATCTTTTGCATCTTCTACTTGGATCAAGATAAGAAACTAATAACAAAGTTTTTACACTACAGGCCCTAATTACATAGAAATTAAACCATGACCCAAATAGTGGATCCAACTGCCCTTGAGTAACTAAAAGAAAAAAAAAAATTAGATAAACATAGAAACAAGAGCCAACCTTGTTCGGAGGATAAACTAATAACAAAGTTTTTACACTACAGGCCCTAATTACATAGCAATCAAACCATGACCCAAATAGCGAATCCAACTGCCCTTGAGTAACTAAAAGAAAAATAAAATTAGATAAACATAGAAACAAGAGCCAACCTTGTTCGGAGGATAAACTTTCTCCTTGTACCACGCTGGTTTGTCTTGCAAATCAATCGTAACTATCTGAATCTCACTAAGACCCTGCATTTTATTTTCAATCGTTTCAGTCATTGCATAATGGTATCTTATATCAATAGAAGAACTACCCACACAAAATAGGGGATCAGCATGATAAAAACCTTGATGTTCCTGGCACTCCAAACTCGTTGGGCATATGGGCATGTCACACTGATATACAATCTGCAAACCCCAGATCAATTTCAGTATTTAAACGCTAAACAGAGTATGATACTATACACATTCCAACAGAAAGTGATGATTTAGATACAGTAACAATAAAAATTTAGCTACCCACCTGGTCGTTCCATCAAACAATGGAGGAGGCTCCAATTTGGACGTGAGAGCGGGTGGAATTGCATAGTTGCAGTCGAGCAACACGATGCCACATAAAATATTTTGGTAAATCGGGTACAAGTTTGGATATAATAAATTAAATATATAATCAAACAATGTAGTGACTTACAGCGCTGCCATCTTAACCTGGTTGCAATGTTTTGGTAATCATCATAGCCGTTTTCAAACCACCCTCTCCAGTGTTCTGAGAGACCTTACTGCATACATGATTGTTTCCTTTAGATCTCTATGCTTCCTATTACCATGGAATATTGACAAAGTTACGATGTTTCCACTGATAATCTCTGCAACCCATAATAGTCCATCAATGATGCCAATTTTCTTCCAATCAGAGAAGCATTAAGGTCTGAGGCAGCTTTACCACTCCAAATCCCCTTGAAACGAGACCGTAGATTGACAATCTACTCATGAAATACAGAAGCAAAAAACAAAAAAAACAAACAGCAACAAGGATAAGCGAGTAACCAAGCCATGATTGAGTCTTCCAGCCCTCAAACAGCAGGGTCATGTCTCCCGCAACCGAAAGCATAAAAAAAAACAACAACAATATGCAATGATCATGAAGTTCACGAGCACCCACATGGACTTTCAATGTTTTCTTCTTCGCCTTCCCCATGGCAAGAAGAAATACCCAACAACAAAACCCAAGATCACAGCTATAAAAAAAACCCAGTGAAAGACATCATTGCCAACATGAGCAAATATCCCAGCCCTGCATTCAGACCAAAAATGGCGGATTCCATGACCCTAAATCCAAGTGCTCTAAGGTTTCTTCCAATCAGAGGAGCATTGAGGTCCGAGGCAACTTTACCACTCGTAAAATCCCCTTGAAACGAGACCGCAGATTGACAATATACTCATGAAATACAGAAAAAAGCAATACAGCAAGAAGGGTAAGTGAGTAACCAAGCCATGATTGAGTCTTCCAGCCGTCGAACAGCAACTCCTGCAGTAAAACATTATGTGCATCATCTTGGAGGTCTGGAGTTCGAATCTGGATGAAACCCTTTCCCACAATTTCGTTGGAAATGCCCCTAACAGATCCAGTTCAGGGCCTGGTCCTCGATATTGAAATAGATACAAAGCAGACCATTCCGATAGGGTATATTCTTCTCCAACTCATCCAAGACTACCCCCCCTCCAGCATGTATACAGAAAGGCTCAAATGCAAGCTTGAAATCAGGAATATACGCCTTGATTTCATCTTCAGAAGTTTTCTTCCCACACCAAAAACCGCTACCGACCCAAATCAGACAAGAAGATAGAGATACGAAAATGTGAGAACCAAAATCAGGAAACAGGAAGCAGATGCAAAAATTTGCGAACTGGGGATTGGGCTCCAAAAGTGGTTTGAATACCACCACCCACTTCGACATACCCATAAAATTTCGGTGTGTCGCTTGAGACCTCAGGGCAAACGACTATGTTGCAGTGTTTCTTCACTGATGATCTAATGGCTGGAGATTATTTAATCGTCTAACAATCCATTTAACGGCCCACATCGAGACACGGTAGCATGGAGGGGAGTTCATTTCAGAGGGAACGCCTTACGGCGTAATTAATTATAAAATTATTAAAAAAATTATGTAAATTCATACGTCCCTTGAATTGACTAATATTAATTTTTAATTTAATATAATTATACCCCGGGTCCTATCTAACTAGCTGTTTCCCAGTCAAAGTTAGTCGTTGCCTAGTCAAAGATTATAGTCGTTGGATGTTCTGCTCTGAATATTTAACATGCATACTGGAATTGATTCTTCAACTTGTCCTGACGATGAACCACACTAGTAGGTTTGAAACGCGTCGACAAATGAAATTTCATGTGATTTACGCCGAAGAATGTCTCATAAAATTGATATGGATCATAGAAACCTCAATTCAACAACCTAGTGTACTGCCATGTAACATAGAAGAAAAGGAAGAAACTGGAGCCCACAGCAGAAGAGGGCATTTTTATGGGCTACAGCGAGTCATCCAATACATACAAGGTGTATCTACCAGCACTTTGGAAAATAGTGATCAAAAGAGATGTGAAGTTTGAGGAGGAAATTGTTGATTTCTGGTAGCATCGGATGTGTTCTAAGTCTCAAAATTTGCAGGGGGGCTTAGACACATGCATTATCCAATACCCAGAAATCCTTTTGGGAAATTCCAACTTGAGACAACTTTATTAAAATAATTATTTATTTTTAATGGGACCCTAAGTCTAAACTTAGGAAATTAAAATAACTAATGGGTATTAATCTAAACTGTGAGTGTAACTTCTAGAAGAAGACGAGGATCAAGTCAAAATGATCTAAGTCATTGATTAGAAGTTAATCTGGGTCGTTCGCTGCCCAACAAAAAGATATAAGAAGAGGCTTGAGGAGCACTTGGAGAACACACAAAGAGAAGATCAGAAGTTCGATTTTCTGAAGTAGAGCAACTACTGGAGAGATTTTCGATAGTGATCTTTTGCAGAGAGGGGAAATGATAGTATATGATAAAGAGTCTTTTCCTGGGCCAAAGAGTACAAGGTAGAGAGGACAAAACGACGTCCGAAGAAAGGTTGACAATGGCCCACGCAGTGGCAGCGTAGAGCCTAGAGGGAGATCGAATTTCCTGCTGAGGCAATCAAGTTTCAAAAGCCAGGAGTTGGGGTGTGAGACCAGAAAGCTGGAAATCGAAGTTTCTAGGCAATAGAGAATCAGAAGGAAGAGCAACGCATTCCACAGCAGAGGTGATGCAGAGACTGCGTAGGGTTGACGCAATTCTGCGTAGAGGCTAACACAAAAGGGACGCAGAGCCTCTTTCCAGCGAGATCATCATCAGATTCTTCCAATGACAAGGTGAGAGCATCTCACTACTTGTTTTGTCCAGTTTCTCTCTGTATAGGATAGCCAGTTGGGCATCCAATGAATTGTTCTCATAATTACTACTGCATAATAATAAAACCCTCAGTTGCTACACCGGTTTTCCCGCATTGGGTTTTTCTGGGGACATTTGTCCAAAAATAACTGTGTAGATGTGTTGTATCTCTTTCCTGTTCAGTTTCTTGTTTCTGCTTATAATTTAAATGGTGTAGACTGCAGTGTATTAGTTTTGATATTTACTGTAGGAAACAATAAGTAACTTGATTCAGAAATTAACAAGTAGGAGAAACTTAATTAGTTGTTGCAGTAGAAATTTGGGAATCCAAATTTTCACATGGTAGTAGAGCTACAGGTGAAACAAGAGAGCAATGCCAAAATAGCCCAATGTTGAAGGAAGAAAGGAGTTTGAAATTCCTGCAGAGGTAGAAATTCGAATCCCCAAAGGTTTTGCGCAGTTAGGCCAGGAGGGCAAGATTTTCGAGGTAAATCTCTCTCTGAGTGAGTCGACAGAGAGGGAGGATTTCCATATCGAAATTTGTCAGCAACAAAGGGAGCAGCGCAGCAGAAGCATCAACAAAGAGGGGTTTTCTGGTGCGACGCAGTTTTCTACAGGCATTTGCTGGGCAAAAAGACGTCAGAAGGAAGAGAAAGGCACAATTGAGGGAATTCTTCCTCAGAGGACTTCCAACCAAGGAGTTTGAATTCTCATTAGCTAAGCAGCAGTGGAGAGGGGCAGATATACAAGATCCAGCAAGGAGTGCGTAGGCCAATCTAGTGTTGCACAGAGGAGAGAGGAGGTTATTTGACTTTTTCGATTAGTAGAGATGGCAGCGAGTGGACTAAGAGATCGGGATAGGTTGGATGGGGCATCCAACTACGTGATTTGGAAGGCAAGGATGTCATGCCTTCTGGATGAACATTTCTCAAAGTCTACATCGACATCGTGGTGGCTAAGCCCGCAGATCCTGATCCACTCAAGAAGCCAAGGATATATGGGATGCATTGTCGACATTGTATCAAGGATCTTCCAAGCAGCGGAAGATGTACTTGGAGTAGAAGATGAGGTCTATGCAGATGCAAAAGGGGGAACACATTGATCCGTTCCTCGCAAACCTTTAGGAGACCCGAGATGAGTTGGCAGTTGTGGGTTCAACACCTCAAGGTTCGGAGATGGTAAGATTGGCCCTAAATTCAATATCTGAGGAGTATCAAGTCTTTGTCTAGAGCATCCTGGGCAAGGCAACTTTGCCAAACTGGATGAGATGTGGGCAGCTCTTAAGCAAGAGGAGCTGAGGAGGGACTTGGTCAAGTGTAAACTTGACAGAACTAGTAGCAATGGGTCGAAGCCCAAGGAGGAGGAAGAGAATGCAACCCTCGCATCCAAGGGGCAGCAAGAGCAACGGAAGAAGAAGAAAGATGTTTCGAAGGTCAAATGCTTTAGGTGTGGTGAACTCGGTCACTACGCAACACAGTTTCCTCTCAGAAAGAAGGACAAAGATGAGAAGCATGATCCGAAGGTTGCAGCTACGAAGATTGAGGAGTTCGCCATGATAGCCCAAGCATCTCCAAGAGGGAGGTGGGGTGATTTAGAGTTGTAGTTCGAAAGAACTGCAGATGGGCATGATTCTTGAGGAGCCCACCTCTCGAATCAATTCCTTGCTACAAGAGCCCAAATCAGAAGTAGCAAGATGGACCCGTATTAGTTGGTGCAGAGGAGTGTCGGAGTGACATTTGTAGTGGCTAGTAGCGCCAGAGGTTGAGTAGCGCAGAGCAGAGTTGGCAGCTGTGCAAATGGCACGGAGCAGAGTTCAGTAGCAGCACAGAGGCTTCAGAGGGCAGCGTAAAGACTAGCAGCAGTCAGAACTCTAGCAACAAGATGCAACATACTGAACACCAGTTCAGTAATTTGGGATGTTTTTCCATTGCTGATGCAGTAGCAACAACAGTTGAAGAAGGTTGCAGTGCAAATTCAATATTGGCAGTGTCAATGCCCACAACAGTACGAATGCAAAATTGTGAGGGAGTTGCAGTATGGATGCAGTGTTGAAAGTGTTAGGGTCAACAGCAGTACAGATGCAGCATTTGCGCGCTAGTTGTTGGATGGGATGTCAAACATCAGCGGCGCAGAAGGGGATGTTACAGAACAGAGTGATGCTTCAGCGAGTTGCATTGCTAGACCACATTCCTCACTAAGAGAGAGTGTTGATTTTGGTAGCATAGGATGTGATCTAAATCTCAAAATTTGCAAGGAGGCTTAGACACATGCATTCTACAATACCCATAAATCATTTTGGAAAATTCCATCCAGAGACAATTTTATTAAAATAATTGATTATTTTTAATGGGACCCTAAGTCTAAACTTGGGAAATTAAAATAATAAATGGGTATTAATCTAAACTGTGGGTGTAACTTCTAGAAGAAGACAAGGATCAAGCCAAAATGATCTAATCCATTGATTAGAAGTTAATCTGAATCGTTGGTTGTCCAACAGAAAGATATAAGAAGAGGCTTGAGTGGCACTTGGAGAACACAGAGAGAAGATTAGAAGTTCGATTTTTTGAAGCAGAGCAACTGTCGGAGAGATTTTCGATAGTGATATTTTGTAGAGAGGGGCAAGGATAGTATCTGGTGAGGAGTCTTTTCCTGGGCCAGAGAGTACAAGGCAGAGAGGACAGAACGACGTCCAAAGAGAGGCTGAAGTTCGCCCACGCAGTGCTGACGCGGTGACAATGCAGAGCCTAGAGGGAGATCGAATTTCCTACTAAGGAAATCGAAAGCCGAGAGTCGGGGTGTGAGAACGGGAGGCTAGAAATCGAAGTTTCTGGGTAGCAGAGGATTAGAAGGAAGAGTAGCGCAGTCCCCAGCAGAGGTGGCACAGAGGCTGCGTAGGGTTGACGCAGTTCTGCACAGACGCTGACGCATAAGGGACACAGAGCCTATTTCCAATGAGATCAAGGTTAGATTCTTCCAGTGACAAGGTGAGAGCATCTCACTACTTGTTTTGTCCAGTTTCTCTCTGTATAGGATAGCCAATTGGGCATCCAACGAATTGTACTCAAAATTACTACTGCATAATAATAAAACCCTCAGTTGCTGCACTGGTTTTCCCGCATTGGGTTTTTTCCAAGGACATTTGTCCAAAAATAACTGTGTAGATGTGTTGTGTCTCTTTCCTGTTTAGTTTCTTGTTTCCAATTATAATTTAAATGGTGTAGACTGCAATGTATTAGTTTCCATATTTACTGTAGGAAATAATAAGTAACTTGATTCAGAAATTAACAAGTACGAGAAATTTAATCAGTTGTTGCAGTAGAAATTTGGGCATCCAAATTTTCACAGAAAGGGCTTTCAAGAAATCCTTAGAGCTTGCGCTTACTAAGTGTAGGAGGAGAAGCATCAGGCTCCGAAGTAGGTGGCTCAGCCATCACCTTAGACTATGGTTCTACATGTTGATGGAAAAGCCTAGTAGCATAAGAATGAGGTGGGCACGCAGTTAGAAGAGAGAGTAGAGCCCACTCAGGTCGTGACTCCCAACACGGGGAGAAGGAGAGCAAGAAGGTAAGATCAGTCGATCTAAGAGGCACAAGAGCAAGTTGGTACTCCTAACACATCAATTAGATAGAGAAAACAACCATAGAGGTACATAGGATATATGGCACTTATTACCGAATTGTTGGATATCGAGCCTTCCAGCTACCAGATGGTAGCCACTCAGCAAGTGTGCATAGATGCCATGGTGGAGGAGTATGCCTCCATCATGAAGAATGATGTATGGGAAGTGGTACTAAGGCCAAAGGGAAAATATGTGGTGGGCTCTCACTAGGTGTACAAGATCAAGCATGGGGCTAATGGGAGCATCCAGAAATATAAGGCAAAATTTGTGGCAAACGAGTTCTCACAGGTAGAAGGGATCGACTATGACAAGACCTTTGCCCCAGTGGCCAGATATTGGTCTATCAGGACTATTGCAACTATTGCAAGTTAAATCAAGTGGAGGATCCACTAGATGGACGTTAAAACAACAATCCTCAATGGGTTTGTTGAGGAGGAGATTTATATTGAGCAGTCGAAGGGATTTAAGACATGCAACATAGAGACACACATATGCAAACTCAAGAGAGCCTTGTATGGGCTCAAACAGGCTCTACGAGCATGGTATGCTCAAATAGACAATTACCTTCAGGGATTGGTCATCACCATGAATGAAGCAAACCTCTACCTCTACTACATTGTTGTTGAAGGTGATGCAACATAGAGACACACATATGCAAACTCAAGAGAGCCTTGTATGGGCTCAAACAGGCTCTACGAGCATGGTATGCTCAAATAGACAATTACCTTCAAGGATTGGTCATCACCATGAATGAAGCAAACCTCTACCTCTACTACATTGTTGTTGAAGAGAGATCTTGCAAGCATGTTTGAGATGAAGGATATGGGGATGATGCATTATTTCCTTGGGCTTGAGGTCTGGCAGGGTAACGGGGAGAGTTTCTAGGGGCAAGGCAAGTACGCCCTAAAGATTCTAAGGAGATTTCACATGTAGAATTACAAGCCCATGACCATGCCTCTAATCACAAATTGGAGGAAGGTGGATTCATTTAAATTGAAGTGAGTATATCCTTCACTTTACCGACACTTAATTGGGTCATTGATGTATTAGCTAGACATATGTTTTGTAGTTCTCTGAGCCAATTTATGGTCAAACCTACCAGAGTGCATTGGGTTGTTTCCAAGCATGTATTGGGATATCTCAGGGGGACAGTAGAGTTTGGATTGTGGTATAGACAGGTTGATGGGTTGAGGCTTAAGGGTTTCACAAATGCAGATTGGGCAGGGAGCTCCACAAACAGGGAGAGCACATTGGGATGCACATTCAGTGTTGGATCAACAAATGTTTCTTGGTTCAACTAGAAGCAAAGATCAGTTGCATTGAGCTCAGTCGAGATCGAGTATATGGTTTCCACCTTGGCAGGGTATGAAGCTATTTAGCCGAGGAAGCTTCTCGTGGGCTTGCTTGGAATAGAGTTGGAGCCTATCATGATCCACTGTGACAATCATAGTTGCATCAAGCTCTCGAAGAATCTAGTGTTTCACGATTGCTCATATCACATCGACATACATTATCATCACATCAAGGATATTGTTCAGAGAGGTATAGTTACACTCAAGTACATTCTAACCAGGCTTTGCTAGGGAGCACATTTGTTTACCTCAGAGAAAAGTTGGATATACTGCAAAACACCTTCCTCTCTAAGAGGGAGTGTTGATTAGAGTAGAGCACTGAGTATTCTCCTTGCTTAGGTACTAAGCCTAGCAGACGGACCCACATAATAGAAATTTAGCATAATATTAATTTGTTTAACTACTTCCTAACATTAGACTTAGGAAATATTATAAAAAATTCTAAGTTAACTTATGATTTAATCTCAGATCTTCACCAAAATCTAATCTCAGTCGTTGAGAGTGAAGGATGGGCTTAGGTCGAAATTATAAGATGAGATAGAACAAGTGGCCAATTTGAAGAGCACAAGCAGTGTGTGTCAACTTATTGAAGGGAGAGACTAGGGTTTCAACAGATCACAGAGTTTCAATGACCAGGAGGGAGAGATCGAGTGAGAGTTGAATTTCTCTAACCCATACAACACTAGCATAGCCCTTCAGCTCGCATGTGTGCACAAAGAGAGAAAGTTGTGTTCGTACAATGCGCAGATACGTTGATCTGTTCAGCCATTTGGAAGATTGAGTGTGCGGAAGGGAGATCAATTTATCTTGGAAGTTGATCAGTTGTTTTCCTATGGTGAAAGGGAAGTTCTCTTGCTATAAATTTTCTGAATATTACCCTTTTGTTGAAGATAATAAAAAACACACAGCATGCAAACTTTCCCTAAGTTGGAGTTTCCTGGGTATATCTTGTGTTCCATGTGTTGAACGTGTTTTTCCTCTAATTTATTTTTTCTTTTATGCATGCTAAGTTAGGAATCTTAGTGTATTTGCAATTTAAGTTTCCGGCACAGTTGTTGTTTGTATTTTTGGCTTTTACACAGAAAATTGTGAATCAATTACTAGGATTTAAGGAAATCTAACATTATAGCCTATTTAAAGGGGGAAAGACTAGCCTAGATCCATCTTTAACTTCGGATCTACCAAGTGTCTAGAGGTATTTAATCTCTTTTCACTCTAAAAGAGGTTTGTACATCAAGAAATTTGTTCCCTCCTAAGTTACCAGGATTCGGATACGGATACGGATACGGATACGGATCCGGATCCGGATTCGCTAGTTTTTTGAAAATCCAGGATCCGGATACGGCAAAGATACGGCAAGTACAAAAAATATAATAATATTAAAAAATATAATAAAATTAATAATAGACACAAAATATATACTTTTTAATATATTTTTGACTTGACATATCAAAATGTTAAAATGCATACCTCAATTACTTCTTTATAACCTTTTTTTGTCTTAATCATTTAAAAAAATTATATTATGCACTAGTATATCTATATTTTAAGATTATTAAGACAAAACTAAATTTAAAATTATATCTATATATCTATATGTTATTTAAATTTGTATAAATTTTTATATCATTTTAAATTTTAAATTAATTAATAAAAATTAGAAAAAAATATATATTAAAATAAAAAATTTATGTTCAAATTCCAATCTATAAGTCAAAACTAAATTATAAATAAAAACAATATAATTTAAAAAATACATACTTATATTTTAATTCTATTAAGACAAAACTAAATTTAAAATTATATCTATATATCTATATGTATATTTAAATTTGTATAAATTTTATATATCATTTTAAATTTTAAATTAATTAATAAAAATTAGAAAAAAATAATATATTATATATATATATATATATTATATATAATTTAAAATCCCAATATATAAATCAAAATATAGGTCTAAGTTACATATAGGTCTATTTTAATTACATTTTGTTCATTTATGCATAGTTTATTAAATCGTCAGCGTAATCGTCAGCGTATCAAATATCGGAAATATTAAAGGTATGAGGTTTTGATGCTTTAATATAATGCCAAGGTTAAATAATTATCGGAGTGTTTAATATATCGGGACATTGGGGGTGCCTAAATTATATCGGAGGTTTTCAAAATTAAAGTTTTGTTCGAAGATCTTCATACCTGAGGTTCAACGTGTGGATCTATTTACCCATTTTCGGCGGCACAGTCAGTGCAGGCTCTTCGAGGAAACGGCTTAGCAACGTCAAATCGTAATACGAAGAAATTCTTCCATTTTTTCCTAAAAAATTGCTCAAATAATTTTTAATGTGCCATGTGACTGTGACTGTGTTACTAAACAAAACAAATTGAATCACGTATCTCTTGGTGGTAAGCTTCATTCGCCACAACACACACGTGTTCTCACCTTGCATTTCAATTTCCTAAAGCAAATTTTAATTTAAAGCAGTCATTGCGGACTAGCAAAATTCTTCTTTCAAAGAAATTAACCCTTCGCCATAATTGAAATCGCGCAGACAACCGTGTAACATTGACGTTTACGGGATTTCTCGGTACCCATTTGGCAATATCAGCGGCAAAGATTATTGCATTGACGTCACGACTTCCCCCTGGCTTCCCTCCATTCGAATCTTGATGCCACTAGCCGTCTTTCGAGTTTTAAGTCGAGCCATTTCATTTTGGACTGACTTCTCTCCGAAACTTGGCATTTCTGCATAGTTTCCATCAACCGATCGATCAAAGTCTGTAATTTCGGACGGATTTTGCAGCGTGGTTTTTTTGTCTGCTGCTCGTTCGCTCTCTGCAGTGTCAACGAAGAAAATAAAGAACTCTGCCGAACTATCTACTCTGCGTCTATTTGAAACCCATGAGACCCAAATGTGATTCCTGCAGGCACATGAATGTCTACAAAGTAAAAATAGCATAGCAAAAAACTTAGAAATCCGGAAAAATGACACGGGATCCGTTTCCAGATTTCAACAGTCGTTTCTAGCAAACATTAATACGCCACGTGCCGGTTCTGGGACGTATTTAGGCGGATCCGGATCCGAATCCGGATCAGATCCGTGGATCCGTGGATCCTGTACCCCAGAGGGTCGGATCCGGTAACTTAGGTTCCCTCTCAACGCTTGGTAGACTCAGAGTTAAGATGGATCTAGGTTGATCAAGAGAAAATTACAATCAAGTTTAAATGCCTCTTCAATCTCTCAATCTTCATAAATGAATTAGGCATCGCTTTTTTTTTGTAAATTAACTTGCATTATCTCAAAATGCCATATTACATCAAACTTCCCAATGTTGATAAGCACAATACATCCATTATCTCCCTAGATTAACTACCTAACCCATATAATTCTTTCCAGAGTAAAAAACCTGGGAATAATCATGGATCCTTGTGAGGGTCCCTTTTTCCTTTTCTCTTGCGGACATCTATCTATCTTGGGGAATTATTAAGCACTGATAGAGATGGTACAATAATTGAGTTTTCATGGGTCAATTCCAATTCAAGGAGTTTTGCATATGAAGTTGCCTCCTTATCACTATCTAAGTGATTCATTCATGGAAATGCTTGTGTCCACTTATTTTTGAAGCTAGAACCATAGTTGTGTCACCTGTTGCTCCATTTGAGGGGTGGACCCCAGCATCTGGAGGATGTGATGGCACTACATGTGTCTCAGCTAGAGCTGAAAGACTCGATTTATCGGTAGGAGTTTTATGGGGCAGAGGGTTTTATGGTTGGTTCGCTGCAGATTTCTTAGATTCCTTCGAAACTTTAAGGTCCTTCCATCCTTGGGGTTTATTCTTGGAAACCAGAGGAGGATGATGCCCCTAGATTAAAGGGCAGACATTTTGCAAGTGCCCTAGTTATTGGCAGAGTGTACACCAGAAAGCCATATTTTCATAATCCAATTGTTGCTTAAAATCCAATGCATTCCAGTGGAGGAGGAGTTTATCTAGCAATGGCCTCGTAAGATCAACTTCAATACATGTGCGGGCAAATGTAGTAACACCCTTCTCAGCCTTTTTATGTCTATTTTAATGAAATGACTGATGGAGTTACCCACTTCAGCTAAAATATTTGAATGAAGCATGTGGAGGGACATATTTTGAAGCCTAACCCAAACAAGAGTGGGCAGAGATGGCATGAAAAGAGGGTTAAAGCAATTAAAAGAAGGCTTCATCAAAAACCTTTTTGTAATCCTAGGTCTTCTTAAATTTTGCCATAAAGAAACCCTTTAAACAAAGGAACAAGTCTACATTTAGTGTTTGGGTATAATGTCCCCAATTCGGAAGTGCAGTTGCCAAAGGCCAAAACCCATTGAAACGACAAATAACAGCATAAGAAAACCTCTTGGGTTTCATCCACCTGGTCCACAATGAAAGTAGGGCCTGAGAGTACTTTATGTGTCGAAGGGCTAGATCCTGGCTCGAGGGAACCACTATTTAAGCTTGCAACGACAGAGATTGAAGCATCCTTGGTAATGCTATAATGACTCAGTAAATGTCTCTCCTGTAGTTGTTGTCCTTCTTTAAGAAGCCATATACGACCTGCGGAGATTCCTATCATTTCTTGAAGTCTGGAAGCAAGTGCAGATACTCAATCTATTGCTTTCACTGTGATACTGAGAGTCCTACCAAAAAAACCTCGACAAAGACTAAAAACTGCAAGAGCTCTGGAATAACAATTTCATTCTAGAAAATCTTAGAGATAAATCCTTTGGAAATGGTTTCCCCTGATTTATCTGGTCTGGAGGTAGGTTTGGTATATGCAAGCCCACCTAAGGAGACTGGATCTGAGGGCCAAGAACAGGGAACACCACCATAGTTAAAACCCTAACATTATCAGATCTGCAAACAATAATCGTGCCATTGCTATCCTGAGTGGCATTGACCCCCTGGAAAGCAATGGAATGGTGTCGCTAGAGCACAAAATCGTGACTTCCTGGGGCGAGGGATTAGGGTCAGCCTCCATGGTAGCGGCAGCAACAAGAGAACTCCGCTGCCATAATCCTGAGGTCGTTGGTTCCTCGTATGTAGCGGACCATGCCGTTAATCCTTTACCCTTGGCAAGCATGAGCTCTCCAAGCCTCCATTGACTGCAAACAGCATCTTTGCCTCCTCATCTGATAGTCGAAGCCATGACTGTTTTCCGTCAAAAGGCAACCCCTCTTAGTGAAGAAACTATAAATGAAGCAGGCACCAATATAATAGTTTTGATAACTATCATTTAATTTCGAAACCCAACACTTTTAAAGTAACCGTAACAAATAATTTACTTAAATAAACAGAATTGTTGTCATACTTTTAACCTCAATGAGGAGGGGGTGGAAATGGACAGCTCAGGATACGAGGCAATTGAGGTCTGCTGCCACATCAAACTCCAAAGCAGTATGGAGCTGGTACTGGTCCGATGTTGAGTGCAGATAAGATGGTTGAAGCTCATTAACTCTTAACAAAAGAATGTTCACTCTCATGCACCTAACCTGCATAAGAATCGGAGTATTGCTTTGCTCCCGCTGGAGTATGAGAATCTAAAGGTATGAAGTCGTCAGAGTTGGAGTTGAGGTTGAAGAGAGATTACGGATTAGCCTTAACTGCAGCAGCAGACAAGCCCTTGATGTACACTGAAGTTTCCTGAACTGGAAACTACATGCCAATCTCCCGGAACCAGCTCCCACCATATTCTTCAAGTTCACCAGCTCCCATCATATTCTTCAAGTTCACCATGATAATGAATTAGTAACATGTTCTTGCAATATAGACTACTTAAAAATTGCTAACTACATTATCTGAATGTGAATGAAGTATACGAGAACTTAGCATTCTGTGTAAGGCATGTTAAAGATATGTACCTGGCAATTAGTGCTTGCTCCCCATCGCTCATATAGCTTACTGTGGAGTAAGACAGCTTGCATTATCTTTTTCATCCTGAACATTTCTTTGTACCTCCATCAGGTCTAGAAGCCATAGGACTGACACCCACGAAAAAGTTAATGGAATAAAAACTGTCATGACTCGGACCGAGGATAATAGCCCTAACACGAAGCAGGATCCCCCATAAAATTGAAGGTTCAAATCACATGAGAATGAAGACTTGAAATGTACCTCAACCTTATATCTGTATTTATTCTTTCATAGAACATAGATTCTTCGGATGATCTACTCTGATACCTGAGAAAGGAAATGAGACAAATTTGGAATCATAATGACAGGCATAACATGATTGTTTAGGCTTTATTTTAAGCCTTGGACTTCCAAGGCTGCCCTAAAAAATAAAAGAATAGACTTCAGCTTTATGTCTTTTAGTGTTGAGAGATTTCAGGATACACTATCTATAGTATAGACCCCATCCCACCACAGGAAATTGCACCAAGATAAAAAGAGAAAGGATAAGAAAGAAAGTTTGCCTGGAAACTCAATAAACAACTAAGAAATGTTTCCTATTTTGTTAAGAAACATTAAAAACCTTTCCAGAAATTTTGCAAGATTTCCAAGGCCTTTCTGTTTTAGAACACTGAAGGGATTAAGTGGTCCGTGAATATTTGACCAGGGTTGTGCCCTGGCTAAAGTTGTTTCATGGTTGGGACCATGCCTCCACAAAAATTATGACGATAGTTTGTTGAACTTGGTAAAGCATGAACAGCACGTTAAGATGGTTATGTCAAGAAAAGCATGCGCTTTGCTCTCAATTGGAGTCCCCTATAATCATACGACATTTTTTTCAATTTTGTTAAGGTCCCATGCCAACTGTTTGGATCTGACATCTATATTTATAACAGACATTTATTGCTTACATAATTTAATAGAAAAGACTTGTTTGAGTTTTTAGGCCTGTCTTTTTTATGATGGAAAATACCATAGTTGTAACGCATCTTTAAGAAATCTCTATCCACATCATCACACATAATCCTCCATGGATGCCTCCCAGGGTCCACAAAAATAGAACACACAATAGCTCTTGTGGGTGAAAATCCAAGGGTTGATGTCAAATCTATGTAGGCAGTCCCAAGGATACACTGAGTATAAAAGTAATATGCTAATGGAAGCGGACTCGTTGAAGCAAAATGGGGAAACCAATAATCCAGGCAACGATAATAACCTCATTTTGAAGGAGATGTCGGATATCATAAAATTGAGGTAGGCCAGCACAGGTAGGCAAAGCCAAAGCAACTTTTGGAGACATATATCCAACTTGAAAGAAACTTTCTTGGCATGAAACTGGGTGAAGGATGCCATGAGCAGATGTCAATCGAGAAAAATCAGCATACTAGCTGATGAGAATAAGGTTTTATGCAGGTGAGACAAAGAATGGTGATTAAAACAATATAGTAAGAGCTCGTATACAGAATTGCAGTTTTACTGATTTGAGTTTTGAATTTGAAGGTTATTGCTCATACTAAACACCACAATGTAACTACAAATAGCATAAACACTTATTTACAATAATCAATTTTTTAAACAAAGTACCTTAAACTCCCATGTAGACCATGAGTTATGAGAGAACTGTCTGCTCTGGTTTGACAGGAGCAGTTATGGTAGTACATGCCACATGGTAATCCAATCAATAAGCAGCCCAGGGAAGGCCATCATTTTCAACTACTCTCAGTGGACTAAGCATAAAGAGGATGGTCACACATGACAACCATCCTAGATTTTGAAGCTGATGTATGTCACTTTTGTGCCTTTTTTCATCCCTAAAAGACTCAAATAGTCTTTCTGTACATATTATCTTCTTGGTTGGCCTTATTACAAATTATTGTAACTTTGTACTGTAACTTGCGATGCTTAGGATATCTGTTGATTTTGGGTAGCATTGGATGTGCTATAGCTCCAAAATTTGGTGGAGGGGCTAGAACACATGAGATCTCTACAACCCAAAAATCGTTTGGAGAAATTCCACCCAGATAAGGAGTTATTAAAATAATTAATATTTTTAATGGGTTCCTAAGTCTAAACTTAGGAAAATAAAAATATGGGTGAGAAGGTTCTAACTTCTAAGTGACGAGGATCAAGCATGTTTTAATCTTAAGCATTGATTAGAGATTAGATCATGTTTGTTGGTTCATCAACAGGAAAAATATAAGAGGAGGCTTAAGGCTCAGTTGGAGAGACACCGAATTGATCAAAGAGTTCGATTTTTCTGGGGCGAGGTTTGCTGAGAAAATCGCGCTAGTGATCTGAGTCACATTGAGGGGCAGTTCAGCAGAGGGACTTCAGTCCAAGGCCGAAGAATACATAGCAGAGAGGCAGAGCAGCACCAAGAGAGACAACGCAACTTCAGAGAGGGTGATGCAAAGGCCAGAGAGGCTGACACAGACGTTGGAGGGGCTGACGCAGGCCATTAGAGGTAGCACTGGGGTTTGTCTGTGGGGCAGAGAGAGAGCAGTTCAGCATATCGACTTTCTGAGCAATGGAGGCTCACTGAGAGGGTGGCGCAACTCCTAGAGGAGGTGACGCAGTTCCAACGCAAAGCTTGGAGCAGCGATTGCTACCCAGCACTGGAGACAACATTTGTCATCTGTGGGGTTTGATCATCCAGTTGTTGGATTTGCCAAAATATCTGTCTCCAGATAGAGGTACTTCTGCCAAGGTTATTCTCTGTTGGATGAGCCGCATTTGGCACCCTAGTTGTATTCAAGAAACTGCTTAATAATACAAACCCTCTATATGTTGCACCGGTTTTCCCGAATTAGGTTTTTCCAGGGATGATTGTCCAAAAATAACGGTGTCGCTTGTGTGATTGTCTCAATTTATTTCAGTTCATGATCTGTATGTATGTGTACGCTGCAATAGTGTTTTTCATCGAAAGTTATGTAATTAAATAACTTGTTAATGCAAAGAACAAGTAGGAGATGTTAAACCAGTAATTGCAGTAGGGGTCTCTGATGTGTAGATTCAGAAATTTTCACAATATCAAACAAGATTAGTTTGTTTAAGCTATAAGACCGTCAACCAGCAAAAGGTAGACGAAGAAATATTCTGCCTTTCCTCATTATTATGTAATGAGCACAGAGGAAAAACTCAAGGACAGTAATATGTTTTCTTATGATCAATGGTTAAATTAAAGGTAACATACAAGACAAGTCACACGATTATATTGATTAGGACATTTATAATGAAAGCAAAAACGAACAGCCTGGCTATAACTAATGGTTAAATTAAAACTTAAAAGTAACATACAAGACAAGTCGCACAATTATACTAAATAGGGCATTTATAGAAAGCAAAAACAAACAGCCTGGCTATAACTCACCATGGTGCCGAAGCTTTGGGTTGCATGTGTATGAAGATTAAGCCCTTCACTAAGTGATAGAGATGCAGAGGTTGTTGATGGCTAAAAATTCCCCCGTTCAATAAATGGACAGAGCAGCTCCAATTTATGGAGTACCTATCATAAGTCTTGGATTCTGGGAGTAGGAAATACGTTGCCACATGGAGATATGAAGTTTGCATGCCTATTTCTCCTTCCATACCTTCACAATCATATACACCTCTGTTCTAAATTGGCTTCATTTAATGCAAATTTCGGGTAAGAATTGTTCACAACTTGGATTGTATGCATCCCAAAGTCACGTTTCCATTGTTCAAACCACCTGTTCCACTACAGGCAGTGTTCCAGCATTGGCCCCCCTTGCCTGTCAGGAACAAAATAGTTCCTCAATGGACTCTGAAATTGAGTGGAACGATTCCTAAATCTGAGTTGCTCAATCGACTCTGAATTGTGTCTACCAATTCCTAAATCCCAAGAGTCTGAAAGGTAATGTTTAAAGTCCATGGTAATTGGATATGAGAATGTGCATAGAAAACTTTAGGGCCATTTCCCTAATTTTTTAAAAACAAAGGGCCAAATCAAGATGAATATTCACTTCAACTTATATATATGAAATTATTTTACTTCAAAAATCATCAATTTGCTTTCTATAAAATGTATAAATTCCTTGAAATTTTAGAGAAAGTTGCTAAATTTTTGTCAGATCTAAAGATTCACCAACGTCGGAATACTGACAGCAGAAATATGGTTCCTTAAATTTTTCTGCATAAATTATCAATGATAATAACAATCTTGTGATAGTTAACAACCAGGCTGGCTATGGTTTGAATCTTCTACCTAAAAAGCTGTCACCTACTATCATGTAAACAGCGACTGATACTGTTGGATACTACTGCAATCACACATATCGGTGCCTACTTGACACTGTTGTAGTCACACCTAGTGACATTTAATAAATATGTATATTAATTTCACGACAACTCCAGGATTCCTAACATTTAGTGAACTTTCAAACAAACAAAAACAATAGATCAAGCAATTAACACTAAAGGTGATCAACAACTCCGGAATTTAACAGGAAACATACATTTACATTCACCAACGGCATCGCACGGAAACAAAAGCATATGAAATGGAAATGCTGCTGGATAAATCTCCGAATAGAGTTTTGAAAACCCTATTGGATACATCTCGGAATAGAGTTTAGAAGAGCCTATTGAAGGAAGTACCCTAAAAGGAAGAGAGCGAAGAAAAAGAGAAGAGATCCGTATATCAAAGCACTCTTCTGTCCCGATGTCAATGTATTCCCTCCGAACCCAAATTGTTGATTCTGAGCAAAGCCCGCAACCTCAATGCTCTTACTATTGAAGTACGATTTGGCTGCTCCGCATGTAGGACATCTCCAATCCTCTGGAAGCCTAGAGAACTCTAAACCAGGGGCAACTGGGTAGAGTGGATCACCCAAGGATTGATCGTAAACATATCCACAGGATGTGCATTCATATTTTCCCGTGTTAAGAACTGCAAATGTTTCTTCAAGTCCCGCTCTGGGAATTTTACTAGGTTCGGCTGTATTGTTCTCGGTCCCCACATCAGAAGATGATAATTCACTCTTCTCCATTTTCATGTCAACGGATGAATTCCCTTCCTTCTCAACATCGATAGACATGCAGCAAGGAGATCCTCTGTGCAAAGAATTTTTCGGATTTTTCTGCACTAACAACAATAAACTTTGTCCATAGTTAGTTGCACTTACCAGTGTTTGGTTGCTGCGAGGAACGAAGAGGCTCTTGTGATGATGTAGCATTGCTCTTCCACCACAGAGCTTCTGAATTTGAAGGCCAAGACCAATTGTAGCTGTCATTGCATACGAAGAATTCATTTTTGCAGAACAACCCAACAGGGAATTTGTTGTCAGATTGTTGGCATGAGACATGGGCATCTCAGAGTAGAGTCCTGTGACATAAACCAACGAAGAAAGTTAGGCCGTGAAATTGTGTGGAAACGGGCAAGCAGATTGTGAGAGGCTCGCATTGCCTTCATCCACGCAACAGAATCCATGGTAGGATATACCTTTTCTCTCTGGATAAGACTACAAGCGGATGTATGAGAAAAGACGATCCTAGTTGCCTCGCATTCAAATTTGGGGTTCAGTATTTAAAATAAATAGATGAATAAGTTTGACTACAACAATATTTTGGGTTTTTTTAGGGCGATTATTATTTAAATCCCCAAGAAACGGTAATTTTTTATTATTTAATTTTAATTTTAAATATATAAATTAATATAAATATTAAAAGAGGTTTAAAATTTACTTAAATTTTACCATCTTAATTGTTAATATATATAATTTTCGAAGTACTTAAATAAATAATTAATGTTAATTTTTACATCTATCCATTTATTTTTAAATATTAATATTAATTAAATTATTTTATGGAGTACGATGAACTACACTGGTTGGTTTGAAACGGGTCGACAAATAATATATTATGTGATTTATAAATTAGTTAATTTGTATAGGGTTTAGTTTGTAGGGTATAGGTTCAAATATTATAGGAAGGGTTGAAGATGGAAGCCATATTAAAGAATTAACTTCTCAATGGACTTCCAATATAAGGGTTACCCCTACTTCTCAATGGACTTCCAATATAAGAGTTGGCCCTACTTAACCTTAGCCTAATTCTTTCTATAATTATTAATAATAATATAAAATAAAGTTATAATTTATTACTTTTTAGGTTTTTTCTTTAATTTGGTTATATTTTTATGTTTTTCTTTAATTTTACACGACAATGTAAAATGTATCATAAAATAAGTATTTTGATAGACCATACTCGTTGATTTGAAAGGCATCGACAAAGATTCTATGATGTGATTTTTTTCCGAAAATATTTCTATAAACTTAGATTATGGATCACAGAAGCTTAAATTCAAGTATTTTGATATTTATCATGGATTGATGTTAATCAACCATTTAATTTATATGACTTGGTTAATACTAATAAAATTAAAAACAGTTAAAACTTTGATTTATAATAAATCTATGACTTGGCTAATACTAATTAAAATAAAAAATGGTTAAATCTTTAATTTATAATAAATCTATAAATATTAGAATATAGGTTTATAATAACTATAAATATTTTTTTTTTAATTAAACTATTCTATTATGTACATGAAGCAAAAGTACTTTTACAATCAAGTTGACAGAGGGATCCATCTGCCAGAGAAAATGGCCGAATGGATCAACCAGGTGTAGCCAGGTGAAGGACTGCTTGTTGCATGCATTTGAGACCCAAAAAATTCCTACGCAGGGGAGAACCTAACTGACATTCTTGTCAGCCACCAAAACAGAGGACCAGACCCATATGACCCAAAAAATTCCCACGCAGGGGAGAACCAAACTGAAATTCTTTTCCAGCCCCAGAACAGAGGACCGAACCCAAAATAACCAACTCTTCTGCTCAGCGTTGGCAGAATACCTCTGAGACAGAATGACATGCATAGACAAAACGACACGTAGACAACCAGAGACAGATGGACAGAGAGACCTGACCAAAGAGACCATGAACCAGAACCACCTTCGAGCAGCAAAACCTGAGACGATGCGGCGAGCTATTCCTCCGGCTCCTCCTCCACGATTGGACAAGGTATGTATTCCTCTTCGTCCTGCACCTTGCCTGCTGTATCCACGACCGCTTCAGGTTGTTGCTGGTTTCCTTCCTGCTAAGGATTCGGCGATTCTACAGCTTTCCCTTTGTCTGCCTGGGCTAATTTAGCTTCATGGGCCTCGTCCCTCGGAGGGACAAACTTAGGCGGAGCACTGGAGCTGCCATCGTCCACAGCTTCATCGATGAACAGGACGGAGATGTGGGCGTTTATGCGCGGGCGGTTCAAGTGGCTATCGAAGGAGAAGATAGCGGAGCCAAAGAAGGGAGCAGACGAGGTTCCAGGAGAGCTCGCCTCCATGATTTGGCTGGGCCAGATAGGATTGGCGGTTGCAGAGCAGTGGCAAGGTGGACGGGTCTCCTCATCAGCCGGGCGCCGCGAGGTCCCTCCTCTGCTAGTGCCACGACGACTCAGCAACCTCTGGCGCTCTCGAACCATGTTAACCGAGAGGTGCAGAGTATAAACAACCTGGACTAGCATGCCTGGGCAAGAGCAGAACATAGCAGGTCCGGAATGAACCAGGACCAGCAACTGACCAAGAACGTCGAAATCAGGCCGAGTGTGGACAGGGATGTTGAGGGGGCCACTGTATATAGAGCTCCCTGCTCTTTCTCGGAGGTCGTCCGCCATTAAGGTGGCCATCAAATCCAAAACAGAGCCGAACTGAACTGTGCAGTCAAGGTCAGGGCGTTAATGCCCCCAAGCTGCCGTGTTGCGTCTATTAAAGTCACCTTCCGGGATCAGCCTGCTCCACTGCCTTCCAGGTCGCCATGGCGGATGGTCGGCATGTGGCTTCCATGAGGTCCCCGTCCCATCACCTGCCTATGACAAGCTGGCACCCGCATCCAGGGTATAATAACTATAAATATTAGAATATATGTTTATAATAACTCTATACACATTAGATATAAGTTTATAAAGTAAAAAATAAATATAATGATAATAATAAAAAATAAATTTATGGTTTATAATAAATTTATAGATGTTTACAATATATATTTTATATTTATGTTTTTTGTTATAATCAATTTAGATCTATCTTGTTTCTGGATCCATTCAGTTTTTAAAAGGATCAAATCTCTTTTCACTTTAAAAGAGGTTTGTATATCAAGAGATTTGATCCCAATGCTTGCTAGATCCGAAAGAGTTAAAATGGCTTTAAGTTGGTTTAATTATTAATTACAACTAATAACAAATATTAATTTTAGATTTTTTATCCCAAGAAAAAAGAATTAAGATGAATCTAAATTGGTTTAATTATTAATTACAATTATTAATTTTATTTTATTTTTTATTATTTAGTAAAAATATTTACAACACATTACATATTGTATAGAGAATTTTTCGGAAGAAATCACATTGAAGAATTTGGTAGACACGTTTCGTGTAGTTCATCTTCAGGACATGATGAAGAATCAAATCTAGGAAGATCATCGTGTCCTGAAGATGATTCATCTTCAGGATATGATGAAGAATCGAAGATCATAGTGTCCTGAAGATGAACCACACTCGTTGGCTCGAAACGCGTCAACCAAAATCCTCAATGTGATTTTTTCGAAAAAAAATTCTTTATACAGTATGATATGGATCACAAAAGCTTGAATTCAACTAACACATTACATTGCATTACAACACCTCTACTATATTAAATTGTACCTCTCAACCTAATTAATTTAAACCTTTTGTGTTTTATATTCATATTTCACTATAACATGCTGCTATAAAAAAATATGCATATAAATTAATATACAAACCCATCTATTAAAAATCTTTCTTCAATATTTACAATAAAATAACTTAACCTAACATGGAAATATAAAAATCCTAAATAATATCTTAATATAGCAAATCACTTGGGTTTTCCTACACATCTTTACTAAATGTTTACAATAAAAAACCTTAACATAACATAGGCATCTCAATTCTTGGATATCACCTTTATACGAAAAGGTTCTAGAAATAAACATATAATAATATGAACTTACATCCATTCATTTTATATATTAAAAAAAAAAATTATTAAATATTTACAATAAAGAATCCTAACATGGAAATTTCCATTCGTGGATAACACCTTAATAAGAAAAAGCTATAAAATACAATAAATTTGTATTATTTATATATATATATATATATATTATAAAAAATTTAAAGGCATATCCTATCATAGTAAAACTTCTATCATATATCAACTTTGGATAATAACAAAACTTCACTTTTCACTCATAAGTAAAACTTCATCATACATCAACTTTGGATCATAATAAAACTTCACTCATTCATGCATGAAACTCTTATTAACTTTACGCTGGAAAAGAGAGTTTATTTCTTAAGAGATTAATTTATTTCCAAAAAAAATTAGATTTACTATATAAAAACATATAAACATATAAACATATGTAATTTTTAAAATCATAGAATAGAAAAAATCCTTTGATGCAAGAGTATCTAGATTTAGCCAGTAATGTGATGGTGTGTTCACATGTTGTGGCTAACAAGGTTTTGGAAGAAAAATTGGTTACTTGATTTTTGTTAATTGCAAATTATGTAAGTAGTTATTTGTTGCCAAATTCTGAATAGAAAATGGAATAAGTGCCAAATTGATCCTCTCTGTGTGGAGATCAAGCCATTTAGTTTAGATTATTCAGTTATGATAGAATTTGATTTCCAAATATATAGTAAATTCCTTCATTTGTGGAAGGAGATTATGAATTTGATTTCTAAATGTATAGTAAATTCCTTCATTTGTGGAAGGAGATTGTTAGATAGGATATATATGTATTTCCCTTTCTTTTCTAGAGGATGATTCGAGGGATAAGAGGGAGCAGAGAGCGAGAGTGAGAGCAATGTAATGTAAATCAGGCCATCAAGGGCCGATGGAAAACTCTGTTTTTGACGTAGGAGCATACATGCCTAGTCAGCAATGTGATAGCATCATAACCTGTTGTGACTAACAAGGAGTTGGAAGACAAGAGTTTAGTTAATATTATTTATTTAAATGTGTGAGAGTGTTTATTTATTGCTAAAAATGATTAAAAATGGTATAGTGGTTGACTGATCCTCTATGTGTGGAGATCAGGCCAAACAGTTAGATTTATTTGGTTTGAATAGGATATGAGGGATTTGAAAGCTTAATTTAGCGTTTGGTTTAGAAAAGAATGGAGTTGAAGAGATTCTTTAGGAGAGAGTGAAAGATTTCTGGATCTGAACCAATTTTGGTTCATGAATCCACTTTTGAATAAATTGTGATCTTTTTGTATAATTCAAAGGTTGGATAGGTTAGCGAGAAAAAAAGATAGAGTAATTAGATAGGTGGAGTCAAGTAAGAGAGAGCGAGGATTCCAAGATAGGGACAGAGTCTTTTATTGTTGTAATCGAGCCAGAGGGCCGAGAATTTGTAACTCATTGTATTGAATAAAAATATCAGTGTGTGTTGTTGGGTCGTTTCTATTGAAATCTTTCGCTTTTCTCTGCATATTTGCTTGCGAAATAGGTTAGGCATTTTTTTCTCTATTTGTATGCTTTAAGTTATGAATTGCAGCGTTAAAGCATAATTGGGTCTTTATCATTATAACAGTAGCTGAGCCGCTTCAAGCTATTAGAGCTCACTGTTATATATGAATGTCAATGGAGTAGACAGAGGAAATCTGTGAAAGGCATAAGTCCAACAATATTGAAGAAACAACGAGAAAACCCAAAGTAAAGAGGCAGAATAAAGAGGTGAAGAGTAACGCATAGTAGTCGTTGGATCTCTAAGATCAACGAATCAGATTTAATCGGGTAAAGCGGAGCACTTTATCGCATCAGCAAAATATATCGCATTGGCGGAAGTCTATGTGAATGGACCAGACCTTAACCCTTTACAAACGTCGATTGCGATAATGCGATGCAATGTGGACCATTGGATCAGAGTTAATCGAATAGTGGAGAATTGATCGCATATCGCAGAGTTGAAGGGCCGATGGACAGGGTACCAGAATGTCGATAAAGCGATATCCGATGATCGGAGATCGGAGATCGAGCCAATCGAGTCAAGGTGATCAGATCAACTAAAATGGTCGGAGCGAAAAGCAGACCCGACGATCGTTATAGATGTGGGTAAATAAATTTTAAGATCCGGCTAAAGTGTTTCGATGCGTTATTTCTCGTGTTTCCTTTGATTTCAGTGTAATGCGGGAATCAGGGATAACAAAGGATGGCGAAGTATAAAGGATTAGAGCGATGAGTCGAACTCGATGAAATTTATTAATGCCGGTATATGTATTTTGAAGTCCAGCTTATGGGTGTTGAGTGGGTTTTCCTTTGTAATTCGAATAAAAGTTATGTATTGGGTTTTAAGGCAACAGAGCATTAACAACGCTTCCAATATTGAGTATGGCCATAACCATAAGTTCTAATTTCCGATAGTTGTGTATATGTAGGGGGAATTACCTTTGTGGTCAAATTCTGCCATTAAGGGGTTCCCTGAATCATTTGTGGTATCAGAGCTAGATCAACACTCTGTTAGGATTGGTTTGGAAATTGAATTTTAATTCCAACATATGTATAAATTGCATGGGAGTGGATCGATACAAATGGGGATCAGACTACAAAGAACACTGAGATCAGAATGGTTAAGCAGTGAACTTCTGAGGAAGGCCTGGTAAGAATATTTAACTTTGATAATTTTGCAGAGATTTGTTTGAATGTCTGAAGAATAACAAGGGACTGAAATTTCAAAGGAGAAGATGTTTTCCTTTCAAGAAAATGAAATTTCTATGTAAGTTGATTGCATGATTGATTTGATTGACATGAAAGGTTTAGAAGTTAAAGCTGAATAGAAGAGTGGTTTGTTGTGGTATTGAAGTCCTTTAAATGATTTGAAGAATTTTGTGAATGAGAATGATTGAGGATTGTTTAAAGTATTGTTGAAGGCAATGACATTGATGATTGAAAGAACAAAGATTGGGTTTAATAGCACTGAAAGAAGAACCACTACAGGGAATGAATTTTGGAAATTGTGGAGGTAAAACAGGATTTGTTTACAAACAGGTTATCAGAAGGAATTGATAGTGTCTCTCATGAATTGGTATATATAATTGAAACTCAGATCTAATCTTAGTTGATCTTGAAAGTTGAAGAATCCATTATGAGAAGTAAAATGAGAAATAGTTATTCGTTGTATGGAGCCTTTTAAATGGAAAGTCTAAATTGAAATAGTGAACAGATGAATCCTTTGGCAAAGATTAACTGATAGAATGGGAATTAGTCTTAAGACATCTTTGAAGGAAATATTGCAGGTTTGAAAGATACTTTGATGTATCTTGAGATAAGATTGTGCAAGTCAGTGGAAGTAGTGGAATTGCTGAAAGGTGGAATGAGTTGTACCAGCATCATAGCATATGAGCTATGTAAAGAAGATAGAGCAAGAAGAACTCTTAGATGAGTAAAGGTGACAGTACCCAATAGTAAATGAATTTACTAAATGAAAGAAGGAAGTGAGTAATTGAAGATGCAGAGCCTAAAGCAAGGAGTATTCAAGAGGAGATGAGAACAACTTCCAACTTTGGTTGGGTAAAAGTTGTTGAGGCAGCTCCACAATTCTGATTGTGGACAAGAGATAACAATTCCAGCAAGAGGAGTGTTGGGTATAATTGTTAGTCAGTGAAAAGTTTGAGGAAAGAACCAATAGGTGCCAAAAAACTGAACTCAGGAAAGTTTGGTGAGGCATGAAGGAGACTTGTTACAGGTGAAATGGAAAAGGCTAGTTGCAGCTCACTAGTGAACCAAGAAAGTTCCCCAGAGGAAGAAATGGAATTGACTATTGATAGTTATGACAGGGGTACAAAGGAAAGTCACAGATAGAGGAAAAAGAGTGCTAAAGCAGTTGGACTCAAAGGAATGAGTAAAGAAGGAAGGGACATAGAGTTGGTTGAGATGAAGACAAAACTCAATCATTTGGAAAAGCTAGTATTGAAATGAATTAGAGAAAAATGGAAACAAAGATTTTATGTGGGAAGAAGAGTTAAATGGCCTGTTAGAGAATTGTTTGCTGAGAAATTAATACTTCGAACAGTTGAGAATGAAGGAGTAGAATACAGCTGTGAACCAGAGAAAGGATCTCTCCTTGGTGAAGGAGATAGTAAAGACAATGCTGACAGTGGTGAAGAACTGATCTATGCAGATTAGAATGAGAGGAATGTGCTAATAGCATCCTCACAGACAAGAGGATCTCATATTTTTTAGACTAATCATTTTTATGAATGTAAAATTGCAGGTATGCAGCCCAATGAATTTGAACCTGTGTATGAAAAGGTGAAATAGGTAGAGGCAAGACAAACAAAAAAAGAGATGCATAAGGACTTTCAAGACTTTAATTGGTGGAATAAATTAAAAGGTATAGCTAAATGGTTGTGTCTTCTCTTAATGAAAACTTATTGGATCATATTTGAAGGAATTTTAGCATGGATAGAAGACCAATGGGAAATGGAAACATGAAAGGAAACAAATTCATTGCAGATTTGTGAGGTGAAGAGAAGGAACGCTGACATAGAAAACTTAGCTGAAGAAGTTAAGCTAAGGAAATCTTTGAAAGATCAAAGTCTTATCGGAGAAGAGGAGGAGGTATTATTGTCTTATTTGGACAAACTGAGTGTTGGAAGAAATTGTGTAGAACAGGAAGGTATTCTACAGACTTGTGATGAAGTTGCCAAGCATAGTCAAGAAGTTGCAGTCCCAGAAGTTTTCTTTTATGAGGAAGAAATCAGAGATGTTGTGGAAGAATTCTCAATAACTTAGTGAACTATCAGAATAGTTCAAAGAAACATGAGGAACTAATCATTGAGGCTTCAAATGAAGAGCCTTGTGTTTTTGAAACTGACATGTTGTGTATGTTTTTAGGTTTGACAGGTGATGAACATCAATTGGACAATTTTCTTATGCATGTTGATGAAGAAGTGAGATTACTGGAAGAGATGGCTAAAGCAGAAAGATATTTTGAGCATGTATTTAATAATTTTGAGAATGATGGTATTGACAAGGAAATTTTCATGATTAAAGAATCTGAAGATAAGCAAATGAAAGTTTGTGATGATAACCAGAATGAAGTATCTTTAATACAAAGTCAAAATGGAAGTACTATGGAAATTATGAAGGAATATAAGATGATGTTCACAGATGCAGAAGTTCAGGAATTATGTGATTTTAAAGTAGATCATTTTTATGAATCTGTAAACCATGAAGAAGCTTTAGAAGACCAGAAATTTTGTTTTTGTTGTAGGAAAAGATGAAACAACATCATTTTGTTGCAATAGTATAAGTATAGCGGATGAAAGGATACTTCACAATGATATGCTCCAAGAAATCCTAGCTATTGAATTGTTGAATGATAATCTTGTGTTAGAACAAGGAACACTGTGTAATGTAGAGGAAAGTATTGGGATGAGAATTGATGACAGTTTCATAACTTATGCAGAAGAACAGTATAAAGATTTGATGGTATAATTACCTATGAATATTGGAATCCATAGTTATTTTGAATCTGACAATTGTGATGGAAATTATGTTTTATACAGGAAGGAGGAGTCATATGAAAATGACATGCTTATTGAATATGAAGAATTTATATTTTTCTGGGAAGGTTATTAGATGAACCTGATAACATAGAGGAAAGGATTATCTTTAATGACAATGAAAGGGAAGTTGTAGAGTACAAACAACAGTTTGTAAATGGCAAAGGTGGAGAAGAACTGGACAGAAATTTCATAATTTCTATGGTGGAAAGAAATGTACAGTAGGCAGATGTCAGTGGAGTTTAGTTAAAGACAAATTGTAAAGAGGAAGTTGAGAAATTGTCGAAGATGAAATCAAATGAGAAGAGGGACAACAAGGAAAGAGGGCAACAACAACATAAGACTTGGAAATCTGGAAGAATAGAAGTGATAGTGGCAGAAGAATTGAATCAGCAGCATGATGAAAGTTATGACCAGTTACAAAGTAAATTTTGGGATACTGGATGGACAGCAGAAGAAACACATGACCAGGAGGTCATGGAAACTTTCAACATTGGGAGTCTGATGCAGGAGCATACAGGCCTAGTCAGCAACGTGATAGCATGATCACATGTTGTGACTAACAAGGGGTTGGAAGACAAGAGTTTAGTTAATTTTATTTATTTAAATGTCTAAGAGTGTTTATTTATTGTCAAAAATGATTAAAAAGGGTATAGTGGCTGATTGATCCTCCTTGTGTGGAGATTAAGCCAAACAGTTAGATTTATTTGGTTTGAATAGGATATGAGGGATTTGAAAGCTTAATTTAGCATTTGGTTTAGAAAAGAATGGAGTTGAAGAGATTCTTTAGGAAAGAGTGAAATATTTCTGGATCTAAACCAATTTTGGTTCATGAATCCACTTTTGTATAAATTGTGATCTTTTTGTATAATTCAAAGGTTGGATAGGTTAGCAAGAAAAAAAGATAGAGTAATTAGATAGGTGGAGTCGAGTAAGAGAGAGGGAGGATTCCAAGATAGGGATAGAGTCTTTTATTGTTGTAATCGAGCCAGAGGGCCGAGACTCTGTAACTCATTGTATTGAATAAAAATATCAGTGTGTGTTGTTGGGCCGTTTCTATTGAAATCTTTCGCTTTTCTCTGCATATTTTCTTGCGGAACAAGTTAGGCATTTTTTCTCTGTTTTTATGCCTTAAGTTACGAACTGCAGCGTTAAAGCATAATTGGGTCCTTATCATTATAATGATAGATGAGCCGCTTCAAGCTATTAGAGCTTACTGTTATATATGAATGTCAACGGAGTAGACAAAGGAAATATGCGAAAGGTATAAGTCCAACAATATTGAAGAAACAATGAGAAAACCCAAAGTAAAGAGGTGGAATAAAGAGGTGAAGAGTAACGCATAGTGGCAGTTGGATCTCTAAGATCAACGGATAAGATCTAATCAAGTAAAGTGGAGCACTTTATTGCATCAACAAAATATATCGCATCGGTGGAAGTCTATGTGAATGGACTAGACCTTAACCCTTTGCAAACGTCGATTACGATAGTGCGATGCAATGTGGACCTTGGATCGGAGTTGATCGAACGGTGGATAATTGTTTGCATATCGCAAAGTTGAAGGGCCAATGGACAGGGTATCAGAATGCCGATAAAGCAATATCCAATAATCGGAGATCGGGCCAATCAGGTCGGGGTGATCAGAGCAACTAAAATGGTTGGAGCGAAGAGCAAACCCGACGATCGTTATAGATGTGGGTAAATAAATATTGAGATCCGGCCAAAGTGTTTTGGTGCGTTATTTCCTGTGTTTCCTTTGATTTCAGTGTAATGCGGGGATCAAGGATAACGAAGGGTGGCGGAGTATAAAGGATTAGAGTGATGAGCTGGACTCGATGAGATTTATGAATGCTGGTATATGTATTTTGAAGTTTGGATTATGGGTGTTGAGTGGGTTTTCCTTTGTAATTTGAATAAAAGTTATATATCGGGTTTTAAGGCAACAGAGCATTAACAACACTTCCGATGTTAAGTATGGCCATAACCATAAGTTCTAATTTCCGATAGTTGTATATATGTAGGGGGAATTACCTTTGTGGTCGAATTTCACCATTAAGGGGTTCCTTGCATTAGTTTTATTTACATATTCTTTTAATTACAAAAATGATTGTGTACTTAGTTATCTGTGTTGAAATTCACGGGTTTTTGTTCACCCAGAATTAGTTAAGATTGTAATAGTGAAAGCCCATGTTAAATAGTTCTGTTTTTATTGTCTTGTTTATACAGTGGGAATTTCACCTGATTACAGTTCTTAAAGAAGAACCGGATGGATGATTTTGGAATAGTTAGATTCATGGAAGAAACTTCATAAATGAAATTGCAGACTGGGCCTAGAACCTTGGGATTGACAAGAATCCAGAGAAGTCCAGCGAAAGCATGAGGTTTTAGTGAAGCGTTGTGTTTTCTTAAAGGAAGGGGCTTTTCCTCTCGGCGTTGTGATTTTTCGTAGGACATTGTGTTATTCATGGTTGATGGGCTCTATACATAAATGGGGTTATCAGTTGAAGCGTTGCGCATTACCTCCAAAGATCCCATTTCGCATTGATTCTAAACCTTTCATCGCAGATCGTCGTTCAGTCTGAGTCTTTATCGCATATCGACAAGGGGAGCAATATTGCGATCCACAGAAATTGCGATCAGCCGAAACAGCGATGACCTGGTGATTTGCGATGCGATATGGAAATGAGATGTGATATGGAAATGTGATGCGATATGGATTTTTGATGCGATAAGCAATTGCATAGCTAGTGTTTATTATCATATTGATGAAGGATTGCAAAAGGCACATGCGAAGGAGCATCAGACCTTGTAAAGCGGTCATGTGAAGAGGTGAAGGGCAGAGGTGTTAGTTGAAAGTGATAAGTTTAAAAATCTTGTAAGGTTTACTTTTACTTTTAGTTTATAGTGTGGGATTTGAGGAAAGGTCAGAAAGAAGTCTGATTGCAGTGAAAAATTAGAATAAAGACTAGAGTTGGGAGAGGTAGCCATATGGTTGCATCATTTGGTATCAGAGCAAGGATGTTCCTGCTTATGGAGATTTGTGATTATAAATGTATGAAAGTTCGTAGCAGTTGAGTGAAGTGGCAAAGTTTGGCACAAGACTACAAAAATAAGACTGCAGGAAGAACTTTTGGAAGTTCATAGAGATTGTAGCAAAACCTCATTCCAGCTGAGGCTTGGAATAGACAGGGACAGAGGAGTCCTTAAGAGAAGTGAGTGTAGCAACCAGAGAGAGAGCAAGTGTTATAGACATATTTGGGCACTGCAACCCCAAACTCATATGTCCATAAACTAAGGACTCCTCAAGTCCCTAAAAGTGTTGCCTCATACCCTAAAGGATCATGGTTAGTTGATTACATCATTTCCCAGAAGTTCCACCTGAAAAACTACTCAGAACTGGCCAAAACTGGACCATACAGGCTGCTCCATGGACAAGGTGCGATGCATACTGAAATGGCCTTCTGTGGGGTGCGATGAGCAAGCATAGACAAATGGCAGAGACAGTTTGCAATGTGGATGATCATGGAATCTTCCAGAAACTTCTCTTGTGACACTTGCCTCTTTGAATTTGCCCAGGGATGAGTAAGAGATCATGAAATCTCCAAGTGGAACCAAGAACTATCAATGAAATGAAACTAATCAAAAACCCAAAGCTAACTCACACCCTTGCAAGACATCTATAAATGGATCACTCATCTGAGAGATCTAGAGGATAGAATTTTGTATTTTGTAAGGAAGTGTTGTTGGTTTGTTGAGAAGAAACATTGCATTATTGGGTGATTTGCTTGTTCATGAGGTGAAGAGGGCTTCTACAATTGGGAGGATGATGTTGGATCAGACTGCTGGGTTTTAATCCTCTCTTCCATTACTATTAATAAAGTTCCTTGAGTTTTCCTCGATATGATCTTGTATTTGTGAATCTCATTATTTTTTAATGCAATTGTATGGTCAATGTGTTTCTGATTCCATATTGGTTACAATGTTTTAGATAGAGATGTTTTGATAGTTTGTTGTTACTTTGACTCTAGGTACTCTTTGAAGCAAGAAAAGTAGGAGAGGAGTGGCAAATTCTATCAAGGGAAGGAGAAATCAAGCTAGGATCAAAGCGAAGGATCTGGGCTCTATTCTTCTCTTCCATCTATCACACTTAAAGGAACTCTTGAAAAGCTTTCATTGTTTGTTTCTAAGATAGCTACCTGTCTCAGTGGGACTAGCAGTTTGAATTGACACTAGTTTTCCCTGTAACAGCAAGATTGCTCAATGCAAGTTCTAAGGAAAAGAGGACTTGGAAACCAAGCAGAGGAGAAGCTTGGTGAGAAGATCAACTCGAGAGGAAGTTGATTGGTTGCAGGTGTAGAATCTCACACAGAAGAGAAGATGGCTATGGAAAGCCATATGGAAGGTTCAGAAGAAGGCTACAAGATGAAGGAAAAGGGTGCTAAAACAATCCGTGGGAAATGGATGAGTTAAGCGGAGATTATCAAGGAGACGACTGAGATAAGAGAAGAACTCGATGTGTTAACAATGCTGCTACAGGAAAACCAAAGACTAGGTTGGGTCTTGAACAAAAAACAGTGAAGTGGCCTAAGCTACAGAGAAGGCTACAACAGAGACAAGTGAAGCGATTGATGGAAAACCTTAGAGAAGCAGAGTCAGAAATGGAAGTTTCCATTTGTGAACCAGAACAGGGTGAAATTTTGGGTGAAGAGGATAATGGGAGATCAACTGAAGATCTCATGGACTAT
This sequence comes from Pinus taeda, assembly GCA_000404065.3. Classification (NCBI taxonomy): domain Eukaryota; kingdom Viridiplantae; phylum Streptophyta; class Pinopsida; order Pinales; family Pinaceae; genus Pinus; species Pinus taeda. The sequence continues at coordinate 155,188 of APFE030414567.1, forward strand.
CGGAATAGTTCAGAACAATTCGAAGATATGTTGACAAGGGAAGCAGATGAGGTTATGAAGCCTTGTGATTTTAAATCTCATAGTTTGTGTGTGTTTGCAGAATGTGTAAAAGATGATGGACAATCTGGTGAAACTGTCACAAAGATGAATAAAGCTCTTGAGGTGAAGTATGATGGAGAATGTCTTTTAAAGGAGGGAGGCGCTAATTTATTGCAGCAGAAAGAATTCATAGATGAATTTCTATTTGGTGTAAGACAGTCAGTTGAAGTTGTTATGGACCAGAAGCACAATGAAAATGTCGTAGTGGTATCCCAAGGAGGTAAACAAATGAATTTGTTTAATGAAATTGATGAAAGAATTTTGCAATGTGATGGTACATAAAACAAGATAACTCAGGAGGATTGCCAGAAAAAGAATGAAGCTGAGAATGAAGGTTTTGATGAAATGCTGGGAAGATTCCACATGGAAATAGAGTTCTTGGAAAGATTGATCAAGGAACCTAAAGGAGAAACGAAGCTTTGAGAACCTAATAAAGAAGAGATTATGGTTACCGTGCATGATAAGGATGAAATGTCCCTAACGTTTATAGAGATAAGTAAATGTTTTGACTCTTCAATTAATAATGTGGTTGTAGGTACGAAAGACAACATTAATAAATATGATGCTGAAATCAGAGAAATTGAGCAGAGATTATTTGAAGATGAGATGAAATATCAGGAGCAGCAAGAAAGTTATGTCCTTAGAGACATGAAGGAAACATAAGTATTAATCTAGCAGGATAAATATGGAAGAAACCAACAATTTAAAAGAGATGATCAGCAACATGAGAGTAAATTTGAGGAAGGCATTAGATTGTGGGAGTATAGAAATTGGCAGCATAATGAAGAGTACGAGATTAGTCTAGCAGTATAAAGAGTAGAAGTAGATATATTAATGGAGTGGCTACAAAGAAAGACAAATGAAGACCGAAGATATAGATGAAGAATGAAGAAACGGGTCAAGTGGAAGCTATTGCAACAAAACTGGGATGGAAAGCTGATACACGAGTTCAAAGAACTTGAACAAATTCATATTGATTTGTTGGAGGAGAGACTCAAAGGAATGGAGTCACAACAAAGAGGATCTGCTGAAATCCAGAAGTTCTATGATGGGAGATTGGTGCTTGAAGCATCAAAAGAGGGTGAAAGGTCTGATATTTTTAAAACTGATAATTGTTGTGTGCTTGCAAGTCATGTAAACTTGGGGGAAAACAGATAGTTATTGGAAACTGTCATATCAACAGGTGAAAAGATGATTGGTTGTGGTCATGTAGGTAGTTTAGATAAGAGAGATGGAAGACATTCTTGTGACATTATCATGGAATCAGGAAGGAAGATGACTATCTATAGTCATATGAAGAATAGAGAGAAAAGTTATAGTCAAGTGAAGGAAGATGTCGAGTCGGATGACATCCAAAGGATAAGTCAAAAGGAGGATGATAAAGGAATTATTGAGATCAAAGAAATGTTTGAAGAGATCCATTCATATGAATATGGAACAAAGAGTTTTCTCAGTAAAACTGATGAAGCTAATACAAAAATAATGAAGAATCTTATGGTGTATTCAGGAAGTAAAAGTCAACGATAATGAAATTATGTGAGGAGACCTTGGAGTCTCATAGTTTTGAAACTAATTTTTTATGTGTAAATTCAGGATACATTGAAGAAGGGAAAATGCTTAATGTTGTCATAGGGAAAAAGAAAAGCAAAGATATGGGTTTTTAGAAGATAGAAGAAGGAAATTTGCATAATCTTATGATGCAGGGGAAAGGGAAACTGTTAAACACGACTATAGTGAATTATGCAAATATTAGACAACTATTGAGGACTGAAGCCAAAGGAGAGAAACTACTGAAGGTTGATGTAGAAGACTTTGTAGATGGTAAATAGTTATTGAAGGTTGTTGACCTTGAAGACAGTCAGAGTAAAGAAGAACTGTTGATAGTTGTTGCAGACAATGAAGTTAGTGAAGACTGTGCAGAGCTTTTGGGAGAAATTCCAAGTGAGATGGAGGATTTGTGGCATGAGTTAAGTCTTTTGGAGAGGAGGCTAGAAAACCAAAGAATAAGTGCTTAGACTGTAAAACCAATACTGAATGAGAATGAAGAAGTTGTCATGGATGAAAAATGTGGAAAAGAACTTGTCGGAAATGTTGGCATACGGAGAAAGCAGGGTAAAGCATTTGCGCTTAATGAATTGATTGATTTTGGTGAAGATTTATATGTAGGAACAAGGCAATGTGAAGTGAATTTGAAACAAGGAATTGATTTTGAAGATCAGATCGACGTAAGAAGGGATGAGATCAGAATGTCTCATAAAGATGAAATGATGTTGAATTCACAGTATGGAGTTGTTGAACTAGAGATGGGTTCAAGGGATGATAGTAACGAGAATACTATTGTACAACAAGGAGTTATTGATGAAGAAGAAGTTGAAAGCGACATTTCAGAAGTAGATGAATATGATGCCATAATCATTAAGGTTACATAAATAAGGTTACTAGAAGAAGAGGTATCCCAAGTACCTAAGCAAACAAGAAGAATTCTTAGTTTTCAAGAAATTTGTGGAATTACAGGTATACCGAGAATTGAAGTAAGAAGTGATGAAGCCATGAATGAGAAACCAGAAGAAGGAACTGGAATTATTGCAGGGAATCAGTGGAGAAGGCATTTGTATGTCTTAGAAATGTATAAGGGAAAATATTGGCACATAGATTATGATGTTCTTATGCAAGAACACATCTAGTTACAGGAGAATAGTATTCATCATCTGAGAAGTGAATTGGACAAAGAAATTGATGAGTTGTGGAGACTCATACAACAACATTCCAATAGAATATATAGAGGACAAAAGAAGAAAGGAAAATTGGCTGAAAAGAATGGTACAAGTGAATGTAATGGTAAATTGCGAAATAAGGTGTGGAAGCCTGGTAAGCTGAAACCAACAATGGATTGTGATGATAAGCAAAGAGTAGCAAGCTACATGAAAAAGACGATATAATTTGAGATATTTGATCAAGTGAGTGGGGAAGCATAGAGTATTTACATGGATGGATATTGTAGAGCTGAAAGTTACAAGTTTTACAATGGCAGAATCAATGAACTGGGTTTTAAGACTTTTTATCCCTGGGAGTCTGATGCAGGAGCATCTAGACCTAGCCAGCAATGTGATGGTGTGTTCACATGTTGTGGCTAATGAGGATTTGGAGGAATATTTGGTCACTTGAATTTTATTAATTGAAAATTATGTAAGTAGCTATTTGTTGCCAAAATATGAACAGAAAAGGGAATAAGTAACAAGTTGATCCTCCCTGTGTGGAGATAAATCCAAGCAGTTTAGATTATTCAGTTAGGATAGGATTTGATTTCTAAATATATAGTAAATTCCTTCATTTGTGGAAGGAGATTTTTAGATAGGATATAAATGTATTTCCCTTTCTTTTTTGGAGGATGATTCGTGAGAGGACGAGAGGGAGCAGAGAGCAAGGGCGAGGGAAATGCAATGTAAATTAGGCCATCAAGGGCTGATGGAAAAATCTATTTTATTTACATATTTGTTTAATTACAGAAACAATTGTGTACTTAGTTATCTGTGTTGAGATTCACGGGTTTTTGTTCACTTAGAATTAGTTAAGATTGTAATAGCAAAATCTTGAGTTAAATAGTTCTGTTTTTAGTTTCTTGTTTATACAGTGGGCATTTCACCTGATTACAGTTATTAAAGAAGAATCGGATGGATGATTTTGGAATAGTCAGATTCCTGGAAGAAACTTCATAAATGAAATTCTAGATCGGGCCCAGAACCCTGGGATTGACAAGAATCTAGAGAAGTCCAGCGAAAGAATGAGGTTTTAGTGAAGCGTTGTGTTTTCTCAAAGGAAGGGGCTTTTCCTCTCGGCACTGTGATTTTTCGTAGGAAATTGTGCTATTCATGGTGGATGGGATCTATACATAAATGGGGTTATCAGTTGAAGTGTTGCGCATTACCTCCACAGATCCCATTTCGCATTGAGTCTAAACCTTTCATCGCAGATCGTCGTTTAGTCTGAGTTTTTATCGCATATCGGCAAGGGGAGCAAGATTGTGATTAGCCGAAATTGTGATCAGCCGAAACTGCAATGACCCATTTATTGGCGATATTGCGATGACCCGGTGATTTGAGATGCGATATGGAAATGCGATGCGATATGGAAACACAATGCGATGTGCGATGCGATAAGAAATCACATAGTTAGTTTTGATTATCATATTGATGAAGGATTGTGAAAGGCACATGTGAAGGAGCATCATACCTTGTAAAGCGGTCATATGAAGAGGTGAAGGGCAAAGGTGTTAGTTGAAAGAGCTAAGTTTAAAAAGCCTGTAAGGTTTACTTTTAATTTTAGTTTCTAGTGTGGGATTTGAGGAAAGGTCAGAAAGAAATCTGATTGCAACGAAAAAACAGAATAAAGACTAGAGTTGGGAGAGGTTTGCCAAGCGTGTGTTAATAGAGACAAGGCAATTTTGGTTGTTGGCGGCCATATGGTTGCATCACCATCTATACAATATTTCAATTGTTTATTTATAAATAATAGGGCATTGGTCAATCTATCATCTATCTAAGTTTTTATATCAAATTAATTCTATAGTAATAAGAATGTTACATTATATAGTGTTGTCAATTCTATTTCTTAAAACCAAACAAGATAAGCTGCAAGTCCCTACCAATAAGTGGTGGACTCACGCTAACAAATTGAGTAGTGGACCTAGGATAACAAATGACTATAGACTGCCAATGAGTAGTGGAATCAGGCTAACAAATGACTATAAAATGTCCCATAATACTGTAAACCCCACTCCTGCTTCCCCGAAGAAACCCCCGGTCAGGAGCCAAAAGATCTACTACTTGCATGCATGCATGTTTCTTCGTGAGTTCATGTAGCGTGGGTAAGGGGTTGTTTCTTCAGGCATGTAGGGCAGCAGGGTGAACTCAAAGGAGGTAATCCCCAATCCAGTAAGGTCAACCCAACCAATCCAGTAACGTATAAACCCTTCTAATCAGTCCATTATATATAAAATTCTCAGGGATTGACCACGCATATGTGCAACAAGAACTTTTGATAATACATGGAATAATAACATGAAGGACAAAGGTTTAGGAAAGGTACATAACGTCATGCTAACAACGCCTCAACATCCTCTTAGCCCTTCTGCAAAAATGGATTTTCTGCAAATGACAAGTTTATGCAAAAGACAAATGTAATGAACGAAGAGATGTATACAAAGATTCTCAACCATTGATTGACAAGTTAATTAAATATAAATCCCTGTGGGCCAACGATTTTAGCACTTGTCTATCCTGCCATAACCCAACATGTAGGATGGACAACACAAAAAAGAGATCTATTACCATAACGCACATCTAGTTACTCTGCACCAAGGATAGATTCAGAGGTTGGCGTTCGACCAGGAAGGCTTTATTCAAGCCATAGTAGGTAGTTCCTCCTCTATTATCTTAATAGTAGCTATGCATAATATGATCTTAATAGTTCGGTTGTGTTATTTCCGTGGTTGTACAACATTGGAAAAATATCACTGTGATCATGGATGCACTCCCACTGCTTGTCATCCAACTCCCGATCCCCAAAATTTACACAAAATTCACACAAAGACTCAGCAGTGAAGCTTTTGATGGCCAACTCTACAAAAGAAAACATACAAGTGTCCCCTACCAGCCACCTATCGACCCCATACCATGGCTGATGCACAATATCCATGGCCCCTCTGATCATTCTTTCACGATATGTAGAATGGACAGTAGACCTAGCAAAGGGCAATGCTTATTTGTTTTCGTTAAACAACCTGCACTTCTCATAATTCACATTGTCGACGAAGGGATGGAGGTAAATTCCAGTGGATATGCAGAGTTTGGGGCGTCGGTATGAGATTTCAATTAGGGTTTCGCCATTGACAACAATGGAAGAATTCGAGGATTTTCTGGAAATTATGGCACAAAAATTGAGAGAGCGTGAATTCATGGTGGAGCTGTGTAAGGGGTTCCGTCTTCTGGAAAACCCCCAACTGGGTCTGATAATTTTGGATAGGTTGAAGAGGGATTCAGGTTCGCTAGGGTTGGATTCCCTTACGGATTTAGAGCCACAGGAGGTGATGCAAGATGGGGATTTAGATGACAAAAGGGCTCTCGTTGAACATGAATTTTGCCTCTTGATGATCAAATGGAGTCTTTGATAGATGAGGCCTATAAATGGTTGAACAACGCCCTGCTAAATGATTTGGAAGAAACAATAAATGAAAATTTGCTAAATGATTTGGAAGAAATCGTAAATGAAAAATAGCCCATGTACTTTAAATTCAGTCTATTGTGGAAAATGAATTCAGACTAAGACTTATTTTGTTGAAATCGTCAAACATTTTCAACAAGGTGAAGATAGTTGCAGCTCCAACATTACACAACCCATACATCGGTAAGGAATTATCACTATACACTTTTGCATCTTGTCACTGCACTTTGCATTTGGCCGGAAGTGGACTTATAGAACCCTCTCCTACTCTGCAACGGGGTTACAGATCTCCACAAGATTTTCAAGAGAAAAGACAGATGCAGATGAGTAAAGACAGATTCAGATGCAGAGGCAATAGTTTCAACACCCCAGAAGCCTTCCCACCATCCCTTCCATTTTGAACAACAACAACATCTCTTCGCATTTTGTTCCTCTAGCATATATAGCAGCAAAGCCAATAGTCGTGGTACCAGTTCGAGAAGCAAGAGATATTCCACAATCCTTTATTTTCTTTTAGTCATGGGTGCTTTCAATAAAAAAAGCAAATAGAGAGTGAACATGCAGTGCATCTTCAACAGTTTTCTCTCACTTCTTTCATAGAGTAAGATCATGCATGTGGCTCCAAGAAATTTAAGGTGCAAATTAAGTATTAAACCCGAATCTTATATGCATATTTCTAAATTTTGTTGCATCTTTGTTGATTTGTATGCATATTTCTGAATTTTTGTTGCATCTTGGTTGATTTTGTTACCACTGGCATCCTTCGGTAACTCGTAGCTAGCTAGTTCTGCATAATCTGCAATATGATTTTCCCACTCCTATTCCATTCTGAACTCCTCTCGCATTTCTAACAGCTTACCAATTGCATACTTTGTTTCTTGCAGGTGCCAACATTGCATGATTTTGTTTTTTGTAGGTGGCAATATTGCATGATTATGAGTGTGGTGGCAGCAAGTGCAAACACCTGGCAGTGTTTGATTGGCTAACATCGAATCGTTTCAGTGTTTAGTAGGCTCAGTGAAAGGTGAATTACAACATATATAGAGAGACTTTGGTTAAAAACGTTTTTAGTCCAGCAAATGGCTCTTTTAATGTAGCCAATGGATCGTATCCCAAAGCATTTCGATTACAATAGTACCTACTACTAATAACAAAGTGAGGTATTTTTTTTAAATAGTGACATTATATTATTGTAAAGTTAATAAGTGGTCATATACAATTGACTTCTTATTACATGGAGAGGTGCCCTATCACCCAATGTGGCATACATCACGTAGGTAACATTAACCTAGTACAAGCCCACGGGGCTTTGGATTGACGGTGAATGGGTGCGCTGTTAAGGCACTCCTTGCGATAGGTCACCGGTTCAAATCCCCCATGGGTACTTAGGTTAGTCTTAACGTAGAAAAAAAAAAACATTAACCTAGTACATATCTACTCTAAATAATCAAACATAACCAAAACAAAAGAATTGTACATGTGAATCATATGATAAGGCTTGGGGCCACCGAGTCTACCTCAACCCAAGGGTGATTTTTAGGTTGGGAACATAGATCCTTGTGCCAAAAGTTGGAGATACTTGAACTCCCTCTCTGTTGAAGCTATGATGATACACTTCTCATGACTATAATTGTCACATAACAATTAATGACTCTTAAATTAAACTAGTTGTAACATAATGCCCATACCATGTTGGACAGGACCACACGAAAGATTGAGCCATAATGTATAGGCTAATAAGACAAAGGGTAAATGAGGGAGGAAGTAAACCCTTTTGTTTTGCTTGATTTGATGGATAGTTATTATGTATAGCTATGATATTCTATGAGGAGGACACAAAAGTTATGTCTTGGGACTTTTCTTAACTCTTTTTTAGGGCCCATGTTAGTGCGCCTTGGGATTTTTCTTAACTTTTTTTTAATTAAAATTAACTATGGGGCCATGTTAGTGCACCTTGGGATTTTTTATTTTATTTTATTTATTTTTTTTTTTTTATTTATTTTTTTTATTATTATTTTTTTTTATTTTTATTTTTTATTTTTATTATTTTTTTTATTATTTTATTTTTTTTTTAAAATTAATTTTGGGGCCATGTTAGAGCCTTGCCTTTATTTATATGTGCTTATTTTATATTAGGTATTTAGGAAATCTAATTAAGATCATGTAATTAAATTTGAGCATTATATTGGTGATCCGAATTGGATCCATAGAAGACTATCAAAGAACCATGATTATATCAGGTCGAACAAATCTCTAAAGAATTCCAAAACTGTGATCAAAGACACCCTGAACCAGTGGCAATGGCAGCCGACGTGGAACAACGAGGATCTCGGTCAAAGCGCGCTGACCGAGGCCCATGGAGAACGCACAGGAGGCTAAAGTAGCCCTTGGGAGCCCCGAAATGGGAAAAGGAGGTGATTTTTGATGCGCATCGCTAGGCGAACAGGGCCGCGAAGGAAAAGCCTGAGCACTCAGTCGCGTGGGGGAACCAGAGGACTGTGGGCGGAAAAAGGAAAAAGCGCTAAACCTAAACAGCGGGACCTGCGCTCTGGAAATCGACGGTTTTGATTGGGGTGCCCTTAAACTGTAAGAGGTTTTGGACGAAAGCAGAGTGATTCCATACAACGATCAACGCATGGCAGGCGTAGGTGAGAGAAAACCACCGTTGATCGCGCGCTATCGGTCGAGCGAGTCAACCGCGCGAAACGTGCGTATGGCATCGAATCTGGAGGGCCCAGATCGGACGACCGAGATCACGCCCGATGGAGGAAGTGGAATCGATAGGGAATTAAGCCACATTTTAAAGGGATTTGGAATCCGTTTGACCGCCACAGTGGAGAAAGACTTCATCCATGACATAACTGAAGAAACAAACCGACGAAGCATGTTGGCGCCATTTAGAGGAGGACAAGTGGCCACTCCCTAAGCATTCATGATGACACCGAACACAGGGAACTCCAAGCGCAACTGCGGAAGGTGAATCAACATAGGCGGAAGAGGAACCGAACAAGCATAGGGGTCGAATGGCTAAAGCCATGAACATAGACAATGGAATGAGTCAGTGTAGAGTTGAGAGAGACAGAAGTGGAGAGACGAAGAAGTGGAACAGTGAACCCTGAGAGGAGGGGTGAACACAGAGAATAGTAAAGTAGAGTAGAAGGAGACAGAGGGCCGAGCTGACCAAAGGTAGCATCGAGCACCAGAGAGCTTGAAGATTCAAGCCATCCCATAGAGGATTCTATCCAGACTGAGCATCACATTCGGCTCTTTCCACTTTAGACCAGAAGGTCACAGAGCTGGTAGGAAGAGAAGAGTCTGTATACTCCAGTTGCTTGGGGAATCCAAGAACCACCCTGCTAAGCAAAACCTACTTCAAGAGAACTCACATTGAGTCCCTGTATTGTAATTTCTCTACTTAAAGACACATTAAAACAAGGCCACCACTGAAAGCTGGACCGGAGATGTAGCCCTGGAGAATAGGGTGAACTCCTTATTAAAATTGCTTGTGTCTTTATGTTTGTTTACTGTATTTCTCTGTCGTCTTTCCATTTTATTATCTGTGTATTGGCAATCTGATTGATCCGTTGTTTCAATTACACAAAACACACACACCAACACATGAGTCTGTAATACCTTAGTTTAATAAATCTTTAATTGATGTCACTCATAGGGTGAATATCAGATCAAGTGGTATCAGAGCTCTAGGCTGTAAGATTAGACAAATTTGTGCTGGTTTAGCTGTGAATGCTCACAAGATCAAAGCTCAAATTAGGAGAAGGAGAGTTGGTGGAAACTAATCGTGAAATTGGGAGAGTCTATCCTCGGAAGACAATGTCAGAGGAAGGTCCTGTAGGGCCAGACCCTCAATTCATAGAGAATTTCCTAGCTATAAATTCTATGGTTGAAGAAATGTACAGAGATTTTAGAAAGCAAAAGGTGGAAGATGCATCAGGCTCTAAGCAAGAGAAAGAAGAAAATGAGTCCCACTTCCATGACAACTCCAAAGGAAAGGGGAAAGAGGAAATCTTTCTCACACCTCCTAATAGCCCTGTACATAATAAGAAATCATCTTTGATTAAGCTAGATGTTAAATTTGATTTGCCTATATATGATGGAGAGCTAAATGTTGAAAAATTGGACAATTGGATTAGACAAATTGATGTGTATTGTAGGGTACAGAACATAAACTCAGACAAGAGTAAGATTCAGCTGGCAAGCCTACGCCTAGGAGGCACTGCCTTGGTTTGGTGGGAAGGCAGAACCCAAGCTGATATGAAAAGACATGGTAAGACCATCTCTGTCTGGAGTGACTTTGTTTCTGCAATCAAAAGTATTCTATCCATTGGCCTACATGCAACAAGCCATGATGATTGGCAAACCCTTTGGGCGTTGAAAGGAAAAGTGTACAGGCTATACAAAGAAAAGAAAGGAGCATGACATGGGTATCTCATTGACTCACCAGGACTATTTTTAGTACATTGGTGGCCTACATAGCTACATGAGCATACCATCCTCATGTTTAATCCCACTAGTATAGATGAGGTATCTGTACAAGCTACTCATCTAGAAGCTAGAGGAAAGAATGGAAATCTAGAAGTTGGGGGACCATCCCAACCCACAGTTAAGAAAAAGCAAGGAGAAAAGAAAACTGAAGTGGAAAGCAAGGAAGGCTAACACTGCACAGAAAGCCAAAGCCTCATGCACTCACTGTAAAAAGGAGGGGCATGATGATGAGCATTGTTGGATTCTACATCTAGAGTTGAGACCTAAGAAGTCTGAGGGCAAGAAGAAGAAGACAACTGCAACTATTCATAGAGATTTGGGGTCAGCCTTGGGAGATGAAACAACTATAGCAGCCATAGGTATAAAAGGTAAGAATTCTGAAGCATCTACTAGTAATTCTGCTCAATCTGTTAATGATGAAGAAACTGAGAGAAAAAGACATGAGCTTTTCCATATTCGAGTTATTTCCAAAAATCAAAAGATTGATACTTTGTTTGATAGTGGCTCACAAGTAAATTTGATTTCTGAAGCAATTGTAAAGAAATTGGGATTAGCAACTACACCTCACAAGAAACCATACCCATTAGGATGGTGGAATGATAAAGCACAACTGCAACTAACTACACAGTGCAAACTCAAGTTTTCTTTTGGGTCAGCGTTTGTAGATGAGGTTGAGTTAGACATAATTCCTTTGGATATATGTGGAATTGTTTTAGGAAGTCCTTACTTGTATGATAGGAAGGCTATTTTATATAGAGCTGAGAACAAGTATCTACTTGTTAAAGATGGAATCGAATACTTTGTAAGAGCTCATAAGCTCAAGAATAATTATACTCTCATAAACTCAGGACAGATGAAAAGAATGATAAATTCATGTAAACAATTCTTAATGATGGTTGTAAAGGAAAAGAAACCTAATAAAACCAATGTATTTGAGGGCTGTAATGCTAAACAACAAGCTGATATAGAAAAGGTTGTTTCAGAGTATGATGTCTTGTTTCAATAATCTAAAGGTCTGCCACCCAAAAAGGGAATAGTACATGATATTATTTTGCAGCAAGATGTTCCATTGCCTAACATTGGGATGTACAGGTTGTCTGCTTTACAAAATGCTGAAATCAAGAAGCAGGTGTAGGAGTTGCTCGAGAAGGGCTTCATCAGGCCTAGCACATCACCATGTGGGTCACCAATCGTTTTGGTGAGAAAGAAAGATGGCTCCTGGAGAATGTGCATTGATTACCGAGCACTGAATAAGATAACAATTAAAAATCGTTATCCCCTTCCTCACATAGATGATCTTTTAGATCAATTGAAAGAAGCTATTTATTTCACCAAGCTGGATTTGCACAGTGGATACCATTAGGTCAGAGTTGTAGAGCAAGATGCATGGAAGGCTGCTTTCAAAACAAAGCAGGGATTGTATGAATGGCTAGTTACGCCTTTTGGCTTAACAAATGCTCCTGCTACTTTCATGAGATTAATGAATGATGTACTCAGACCTTTTCTTGATGATTTTGTTATTGTGTATCTAGATGACATTCTAATTTTTAGTATAACATGGGAAGAACATTTAAAGCATGTTAAGCAGACATTAGATGTTTTGAAAAGAGAAAAACTTTATGTTAAACTCTCAAAATGTGAATTTGGCAAAACATCTCTAAACTACTTGGGTCATATAGTTAGGGGAGGTGAAATGAAAATAGATCCCTCTAAAGTGGCAATCAATTTGAATTGGCCTAATCCCAGGTCTGCTACAGAAGTGAGAAGCTTCCTAGGAGCAACACAATATTGGAGGAAGTTCATTTTTAACTTCTCCTCGATCGTAGCTCCCTTACATGCTTTAACAGGATTGAATAAGCTATTTCAGTGGGGTGGCAAACATCAGAAAGCCTTCGACACCTTGAGAGAGAAAATAAGTACATCACCTGTACTAGCACTGCTAGATTTAAAAAGACCATTTGAGATCCAAATTGATGCCAGTGACTATGCCATGGGAGCAGTGTTGACATAGCATGGCAAACCCATATGTTATCATTCTGATACTTTTAATCCTGCAGTAGCTAACTATCCTACATATGATAAAGAATTGTATGCATTAGTTCAGAGTGTGAAAAAGTGGAAACATTACTTAATGGGCAAAGAGACAGTAATACATACTGATCATTAGCCACTTCAATATCTACACTCCCAAACTAAGTTGCAACAATCAAGACATTATAGATGGATGGGATTTCTACAACAATTTCACTTAGTCATCAGATATAAAAAGGGCATACATAACAAGGTTGCAGACATGTTACCTAGACCCATTATAAATGCATCTACCATACTTAAGCATAATTATGTGCTACATGCAAGCTACATAGAACAATATGCTCAGGATATGGACTTTAAAGATGTATATGCAACTTTGAGTCAAGGCAAAAGAGTAGAAGAATTGGACTATCATATAAAAGACTGACTCTTATATCATTGTGGGAAACTCTACATTCCACAAACTTAGAGGATAAAGATAATTAGGGAAGCACACACTTCTTTGATATTAGGTTACTTTGGGGTAAGTAAAATAGCTGCACAGCTGCAAATATTCCGCTATTGCCCGAAAATGAATGAGACAATTTCTAGATATGTAAGAGGGTGTGCCATGTGTCCTAAAAGCAAGCCTAGCAATAGAAAACTAAGCTTGTACACTCCATTGCCAGTTCCTTCTCACCCTTGGGAAAGTGTTTCCATGGATTTTGTTGGAGGACTGCCTAAATCTAGGAAAGGTCATGACTATCTCTATGTTGTTGTGGATAGGTTCAACAAAATGTGTATTTTTATACCTTGTAGTAAACAGATCACAACTGAACAGACTGCAAAATTATTCTTTGAACATGTATGGGTTCATTTTGGATTACCCACTTCCATTGTATCTGATCGAGACATCCAATTTTTGGGGAAGTTTTGGTCTAGTCTATGGGAACTGATGGACACCAAGTTGAAGAAAAGCACAACTTTTCATCCATAAACAGATGGCCAGACAGAAGTAGTAAACATGACAGTGATCCAGTTACTGAGAGGATATTGCAGTAAACATCCTAAACTTTGGGACGAACACTTGTGTTATGTGCAGCGTGCTTACAACAGAACTAAACACTCTTCTACACAAAGATCTCCTTTTGAGACCTATTTTGGTTTCACACCAAGGTCTCCTTTGGATTTTGTCTTTGGTAAAGATACCATGGTTGATGGATACAATGATGTGGACAAGGCAACTAAGTTCATTGAACAGATCCATGAGATCCATCAGGCAGTACAGGGACAATTGGAAAAGAGCCAGGCCAAGTACAAGGCTAGGCATGATAAGCATCGGATGGAGCATAGTTTTCAAGTTGGAGACCAAGTCTGGCCGTATATCAGCAAGAACAGGATGCAAGGTGAAGGTAAAAAGCTAAAGCCTATCAGGTATGGACCTTTTAGGATACTTGAGAAGATTGGTGAAAATGCTTTTTGCCTTGATTTACCAGCTTACATGCACATCTACTCAGTCATAAATGCAGATTGCTTGAGATTGTTTGAACCTTCAATGATTGAGGACCTTGAAGAGCAAAGTCAATTGCCTTCTATTGATGACCTGCTACCTGAATACCTCAATGAGTTGCAGGAAGACACAGTGTTGGACAGGAAGGTGAGGACAACGTGCAGGGGATATGTTGAGTACCTCAGGATTGGGCTCAAAGGTTCAAAGCCGAGCAGCGCAAAGTGGATTGAGATTGGACAAGTGAGAAAATAGTATCCTCACTTAGTCGATGCTTGAAAACCAACTTTTGGTGGTCAAAAATCTTTTTCAGTGGGAAGGCCGTGATCCGAATTGGATCCATAGAAGACTGTCAAAGAACCATGATTGTATCAGGTTGAACAAATCTCTAAATAGTTCCAAAACTGCGATCAAAGACACCCTGAACCAGTGGCAATGGCAACCAACGAGGAACGACGAGGACCTCGGTCAAAGTGCGTTGACCGAGGCCCATGGATATTGCACAGGAGGCCAAAGTAGCCCCTGGGAGCCCCGGAATGGGAAAAGGAGGTGATTTTTGATGCGCGATTATAGGCGAACAGGGCCGGAAGGAAAAGCCCGAGCACTCGGTCACATGGGGGAACCGGAGGACCACAAGCGGAAAAAGAAAAAAGCGCTAAAACAAACGGCGAGACCCGTGCTCTAGAAACTGACAGTTTTGATCGGGGTGCCCTTAAACCATAGTTACCCAATTCAAATTCGATTCGATACGATACGAAAAAAATTAGTCTATTTAATATTCAATACGGAAAAAATTCAAGAGTATACATTTATGATTAAAAAAAAAAAAAAATCATTAATTCTCTCTTATATTCAAAAAAAAAATCACTATATCTTTCTCTTATAAAGATACTCTTTGTTATTTTCTCTTATAAAGATCCAAAAATAATGAAAGACAAAATTATCAAATTTATTAAAATTGCAAAGTGAAAAACCTAAGTAAGTAAAATCTTATAACATAAATAACAAAATTGCAAATCTGAATTTCAAGGTAAAGAATAAGACAAAGGATATTAAAAGTAAATTTGAAGTGATCTCCACATACTACTGAATTTATGTTAGTAAATTTGAAGTGGTCTTCACACACCACTGAATTTATTGTTTAATCACTATTCCTATCATATCAAATTTATTTGACAATAAGTGTGCATAAAGATTATCCTTTATATAGACAAAAAAAAACCCTTCTAATGGACTGATCCTCTTTTTTGTTGTGGATCTAATGCTATGATAATTGCTATTATCTAAAAAGTTAAAAAAACTGAAAATATAAGTTTTTATTCTTTATATTTTTTTTAAAATATAAATCTCATTCTTCTTAGGATATTTTAAAAAAACACTCTATTTTTTTAATAAGAAACTTACAATTATATAGACTATAATTTTTTATATAAAATATCTATAATCCTTTTAAAATAAAAACTATAAATTTTCATTTTTTTTAATTAAAAACTTATCATTTTTTAACCGATAATTTTAAATATAAAATTTTGCCCATGCTTTACCAAGGTTACAACCAAGTGCTGCTTTACGAACCGTGCTAGACATGGCTAGATGTGTGGATAGACACGAGAAACCCCGAGGCTGGCGCAACCATCACAATCACAGTTACCAATAAAGCAGAGTGAGTCTTAAATCCATAATTCGTCTAGAATAGCAACTATTCATTTTCATTCCTATTTTTTAATAAAACTTACCATTCTGAAGCTACAATATTTTAACATAAAATTTCAATAATCCTTTTAATATAGAAACATTGCCTTTCTGTTTTTTTTTAATATAAATCTTACCATAAATCAAACATGTCCGTATCGTATTAAGTTTACCGTATTTTTCCACGAATCGAACCGTACTGGCGAATTTTCCAATTTTTTGGCCTAATACGGCCGAACTTGGTAACTATGCCTTAAACTATAAGAGGTTTTGGACGAAAGCGGAGCGATTCCATACAACGATCAACGTATGGCAGGCGGAGGTGAGAGAAAACCGCCGTTGATCGCACGCTATCGATCGAGCGAGTCAAACGCGCGAAACGTGCGTATGGCGTCGGATCTGGAGGGCCCAGATCGGATGGCCGAGATCACGCCCAATGGAGGAAGCGAAATCAACATGGAATTAAGCCACGTTTTAAAGGGATTTGGAATTTGTTTGACCGCCAAGGTGGAGAAAGACTTCATCCATGAAATAATTGAAGAAACGAACCGACGAAGCATGTTGGTGCCTGTTAGAGGAGGACAAGTGGCCACTCCTTGAGCATTCATGATGACGCCGAACACAGGGAACTCCAAGCGCAACTGCAGAAGGTGAATCGGCATAGGCGGAAGAGGAACCGAACAGGCATAGGGGTCGAATGGCTAAAGCCATGAACAAAGACGTTGAATGAGTCAGTGTAAAGTTGAGAGAGACAGAAGTTGAGAGGCGAAGAAGTGGAACGGTGAACCCTGAGAGGAGGGCTGAACACAGAGAACAGTAAAGCAGAGCAGAAGGAGACAGAGGGCCAAGCTAACCAAAGGCAACATCGAACACTAGAGAGCTTGAAGATTCAAGCAATCCCATAGAGGATTCTATCCGGACTAAGCATCACATTCGGCTCTTTCCACTGTAGACCAAAAGGTCACAAAGCTGGTAGGAAGAGAAGAGTCTGCGTACTACAGTGGCTTAGGGAATCCAAGAACCACCCTGCCAAGCAAAACCTGCTTCAGGAGAACTCACATTGAGTCCATGTATTGTAATTTCTCTGCTTAAAGACACAATAAAACAAGGCCACGACTGAGACCTGGACCGAAGACGTAGCCCTGGAGATTAGGGTGAACTCCTTATTAAAATTGCTTGTGTCTTTATGTTTGCTTACTGTATTTCTCTGTTGTCTTTCCATTTTATTGTTAGTGTATTGGATATCTGATCGATCCGTTGTTTCAATAACACAGAACACACACCAGCACACGAGTCTGTAATACCTTAGTTTAATAAATCTTTAACTGATGTCACTCATAGGGTGAATATCAGATCAATTGGTTGGGAATGTATTATATTATTTACAAGGTTGTATTCATGTGTTGTTTGTATGCATTAGGCATATCAAGGGCAATCACAAGGAGGGATGACTAGGATTGAAGAAAATTTTGGATTATTCTTGGTTTATTTTTAGTTTGTTTTATGTTTTTCAACCAATGGATTTTAGCCCGTGGTAATCTAATCTCAATTAAAGGATTTTGGTTGTAATTTAATTTGGCTTAACATATTAGGTTTTTGGATTTATGGAATGTCTAAATATTGTATTATGTATAGTCAAGTTAATATAATGAGAAAACGAATGTGCAACTCCAAATTTTGTTAATTTTCCAAGTTAATTGATTTCTAGCATAATTCTTTGTGTTTTATGTGTATGCCATTGTTGTCCTCTCTATTTTGTTTAAAACTTATATGCATTATTTTATTTTAAAGGTTTAAAAAACTTAAATATTCGTAAATAGTGCAAATGCAAGATTTAATGGCAATGTGAATAACTCTATCACATACGTAATAGTACCAGTTATCTATGTGCATATTGTGTGGTTGTTTGTGCATATCATATTGTGCCTTGCATAAGAACAAGTAATATACTACGCAACTTTAAGATGAAGTTTCTTAAAAACAGAGTGTAAAAAATGCCATGCGGTGTAATTAACGCCATGTCTTTGGTAATATATCTTACGTAGATATACATATATTATAAAATGCATACTAAAACAACTAAGTATATTATAAAATAGATAAATCTATTAAAGGTGCACTAACATATTAAGACTTAATTAATTAAGAAAGGTGGCTAAGAGAATGTAGGAATTTTTAATGGATGACAAGTGGAGTTGTCCATGCAATTGGAAGACAAATATTTTGAGTGGATGATAGGAGTTAATAAGGGGAACTTTTGGTTGTTGATTAATCGAGGATAAGGTAGGTGTGAGAGGTGAGGAATAATTATTTTAGTTAGGAGTCTTACTTATGTTATCAGAATTTCTGGAAGAGGGGCAAATTTCCAGAAATTATGGTAATATGAGTAACTGTGGAAATCTACACTCCTGAGTTTTATTTATCGTTAATATTGTTTCTTATATTTATTTGGAAAAGATTCAAAGGGAGGATGGAAGGTTAGTATAGATTTACTAGTTGAGGGCTCATGAGCTTTCAAGATGAGGGGTAGGTTGTGAAGAGAGTTGCCACTAAAACCTTAGTTGTTGATCTTGGTGATATCTCCTCTATCGCATAGTATTTGCAACCAAAGCAATTAGATATTCATTTGGACGAATAACATGACATGTTCAAGTTTGTTATCAAGTTTCCATTTCATTGTCACATCCAACAACATATTGACTTAACACCCAATGCATTATACCAAATGGACCTCTCTACTTATAATTTCTAAATAATGAAGTAGTTTATTTCCAAATACTAAGTCCCGTATAGAAGTGACACATTTGATGAAGTGCTTCCTTGTCTAGGATCCTCAACGGTCTCTTACCCAAGAAGGATGTAGCTTGACACCTTTCCATTGAATATTATGACATCAACAACTTGATGATAGTCAAGAGAAGGTGTTGCAGTTTCATTGTAACTTTTGAAATAAAATTTACTCCTATGATCAAAAATGCAAATTTATCTATAAATTTGTAAATTTTAATTTGTGCATGGTGTCAAATCGACCTTTATTTAAAAAGTGTGTAGCTTGGATGGCCGATATTGTCAAGATATCAATTAAATGGCATAAATTTAATAGTGCAAGAGGAACATGCTCGAACTATAGTTCAACACTCGTGTATGCTACTTTTGCGTAGCGCAAAACCATTTTGTATACATGGCACACCAATATTAATAATGTATGTCCAAAGCATTGGTTTCCAATACATCATTTTTGCGCTTGATATAGAAACAATGGTTTCGGGTCACATCAATGTTCGTCGTCAAGGCAGGGCACACCATGCCAAATCATATTATCCCTTGGCCAGTTGCAAAGTGACACATGTATGCAAGTGAAGGGTATAAACATCAACCTCCAGTTGATCAAATTCATTTGTTTGTTTTGCACCTATGGAAAAGAGATCTTCCTTATTCTTTTCCATCGACCAAAGATAATTGGTACACAATCAGCCAAATGATATTCTCATATCATTCTTTGTGGTTTCAAGTTCTTGTGATCTAGGTGGATATTGGTGGCCACCTGCCTATTCCACTTGGACCCCCAACACTGTCTATTTCAGTTTTTTGGTTTCCTTAATTGTAGCACAGTTTACTATTTTTGGCAGTTTTTCGAGTCCTAAACTTCAAGAGCCGTTTTGAGGCCCTAAACGGCGTTTTTAGGGAAAACAGAGAGGCCAAAATTGTCCCAAACTAGCTTGCCAATTCAATTTTGACCTTCTCTTTGAGATCTTTGAAACGAGGTATTATGATAGCCAAACAGAGATCGTATGCAAAAGTTACGACCCTGGGAATTTGATGTACCAATTTACCCAAACAAGGTCCACAATTTTGGCGCTTCATCTTGTAGGGTTAGGTTTTTGGATGTTTAGGGTTTTCCATTGTTTCTCAATAATAAATAGGCCTTTGAGCCTCATTGTAACACAGTTCAGAGGCATTTTCTTTTGCGCGAGCTCTGGAGCAGCCATAAAACCCTAGCTGCGCCTTGGCACCTATATGCCTTTGCTGCTCTGCGGCCCGTGGCTTTGGGCCCTCTGCCCACCTTCTCAGCGTTCCTTTTCGAGCTTCTGCGATTCAGAGCACCTGTCTTCTGCTGGGCGGGACGTTTAAGCCGGGCTCGCCCTCTTGGAGGTCCCGAGCTCGCCCCAGGCAGGCATGCCCTCATCTGACAAAGCTTTCTCTAGGCTCTTGGCTGGCTTGCTGTAGAAGAAGAAGAGCAAAACAACCAAGTTTTTCAAGAGGCTGGAAGACATTCCTGAAATCTCCCTACCGCTAGAGACCCCAATTCAAGTTGCCCTCTCCTTAGCTGAGCGGGCTCTTGTTGGCCAGTTCACTGGTCTATGGCCTTCTCCTAAGACCACTGGGTCCTGGGTAAACAGGAACTGGGCTCCTCTGATCAAGAGCAGCGTCACCTCTTACTTCTTAAGATGAGGGTATTTCCTTTTCGAATTCACCTCAAAGGAGGACAAGGATCTGATCTTCCAGAATGACCCCTATTTCATGGGCCCCTAGGGCTTGTACCTCAACAGATGGACGTCGGATTTCGACCCTACAGTCGATGTCCCTTCAGCTGTCCCTGTATGGGTCAGACTTCCTAATCTTCCAGTCCATTGCTGGAACTGGAACTCGCTGAAACACATCGGAAATGCCCTTGGGAAATTCATAGATAGGGCAAACAACAAAGATCAATATGATTGTGCTCGTATATGCGTAGAAGTAGACCTAGAGGTGGGTATCCAGGAAGCCATCAAAATCAAAGTAGGAAGCTGGTCCCATTTTCAGAAGCTGGACTATGAGCAGCTGCCTTTTAAATGCCGAAAATGTCATGTCTACGACCACTTCGCCAGAGGTTGCCCAACCAATGTGGAACCATAAAAGGTTAAAGAAGAAGCTTGGAATCAGGTCAAGCGCGCCAGGAAAACCCAAAAGCAGGCTGGTCCAAACGGAAGAGGTCCTCAGGCCCCCCCATCAGCAACCCCCTCCCAGAAAGGATCAAGAAAACAAATTTTCCCCTCTAAGCTTGCAAATAGAGGAAACTCAGGAACCAGAAAATAAAAAATCAACCCCTCCCTCTAAAGGCACCCCCAAAGGCTCTAGAAATGGGGTTGATCAAGCTGGAAGTGGTGTTCCAGCAACAGAGGCAATGGCTGAAAGTGGTGTTCCAGCAATAGATTTGGAAATGGCTGAGAGCTCCAAAGGAAACGCTATCGCAGCAGAGGAAGAGAAGCATGAATCGAAGTGCTCGGAGGAAGAAGGGGAAATAGGAGAATCCCAAGCTTCGATAAGGAGATCAATAAGAGTCCGCAAATCAGACCGGGAAAAAAGAGAGCAGGAAAATTTTAAGGATAAGCTTCAAGGCAGCTAGCCAACTCTTGAGAAGCTCCTAGCATCAAAAGCAAAGATGGTGAGAAACCAGACCCAAGGCTCCAAGGGAGCCAACCAGAAATACAAATGATGAAGATAGTCTCCTGGAACTGTAGAGGTATGGGGAGCAAAATCAGAGAAGAAGCCATTAGAAGTTTAATAAGAACAGAAACTCCTGACACACTTCTCATCCAGGAGACCAAACTGGAAGACTCTGTCTTCCTTCAGGAAAGCAAGAAACTTTGGAGCAAATGTGAGGCGAAAGTTATCTTAGCTCGAGGGGCTTCCAGAGGGCTAGCCACCCTTTGGAACGCTAGCAAATTCTCATTCGTTTCTAAGACCCTCAATATTCACTGGCTGCTCTTAAAATTGCAGCACTTAGACTCAAAAGAGATTATCAGGCTCTTCAACGTGTACATCCCTGTGAACGCTGTGGAAAAAAAGGCCTGCTGGGACTCCATAAGAACCCAAGTAGATCTAGTTAACCTAGAGAATATCATCGTAGTAGGAGATCTCATTCTTACTCTCTTATCAGCAGAAAAGAGAGGAGGCAACGTTGTTTGAGATCCGGCAAGGGAATGGGCAGAGGATATTATGCAGGACTGGGACCTCCTGGACATCAAGCCAATCTCTGGTAAGATCACTTGGACTAACAAAAGAATTGGTCCTGGCATATTGCTGTTAGATTTGATAGATTCTTAATTCAAAGCTCTTTTATTCTGCTTGGATTAGAGGCTAGAGTTCATATTCTCCCTTGCAGCACTTCAGTTCATAAACCCATCAAGCTGGAACTGGTGTTTCAGCTTGACCTAGGTCCAATCCCCTTCAAATTCAGCCTGCTCTGGACTAATGAATCAAACTTCTTGCTTTTAGTTAAGGACATCTTGATGCAGCCGGTAAAAGGCTCCCCCTTTTTTGTCTGGGATGAGAAGCTCAAAAGAGTGAAAAGGGCTTTAAAAAGCTGGGTCAGAACTCTGCCCAATCCAGCAAATGAAAGAAAAAATCTTCAACGCGGTCTGGAAAATCACCACCTCCATGCTGAAACAGCTGATATAACTAAAGAATTTTTAGACAAAGAAGCCCAACTCCAGCAAAACTTCCACAATGCTTGTCTAGCAGAAGAAGAGTACTGGAGAATTAAGTCACGCAGTCTGTGGCTTAAAGCAGGGGACAAGAACTCTTCCTTCTTCCATAAACAAGCTCAGGCAAGGAAATGTACTAATTCCATTTCTGAAATTAAAGATGACACTATTACTCATAAAGATAATGCAAGCATAAAAAAAGCTGCCTCCCTTCACTTTACAAGCCTGTATAGTGAAGATAAAAATTTGGACCAAAGCTCTGATATGATTGATGTGGTTCCCTCCTTGATTACTGTTGAAATGAATCACCTTCTTGAAGCTAAAGTCACTAAGAATGAATTCAAGGATGCCCTCTTCGCCATGGACTCAGACAAAGCCCCTGGACCAGATGGATTTACAGCGAGATTCCTCCAATCTTGCTGGCAGATTGTGGAAAAATATCTATACAAAATGGTTATCAAGTCCCAAGCTTGCCAAAAAATCGGAGGCAGCACGAACTCTGCTTTTATTGCTCTCATTCCCAAAGAGAAAGGAGCCAACACTTTCAACAGGTTTCACATGATATCGCTATGTAACATCGGTTATAAACTTATTACTAAAGTTATTGCTAATAGACTTAAACTCATCCTCCCCAAAGTCATTCCGGAAAGCCAAGGAGGATTCATTCAAGGGAGATAGATAGTGGACAACTACATGCTGGTCCAAGAGGCAATCCACTCAAGTATGAGTCGCAAGGAAAAAGGTATGGTTGTCAAGCTTGATTTAGCAAATGCTTTTGATAGAGTCAAGCACAGTTTTCTGCTGAAAGTCTTACACAAATTTGGATTTGGGGAGAACTTTATAAATTGGATTCGGGCCTGCATTTCGGAGCCTTAGATCACTCCTTTAGTAAATGGCAGAGCTGCTGACTTTTTCAAAGCCACAAGAGGGCTCAAGTAGGGGTGCCCACTCTCACCCCTTCTATTTGTTCTTCAAGCCTCTGTCCTTAGCTTCTATTTAGACAAAAAAATGATGGATCAGGAAATTGTTGGGCTTTGTATGGAAAGAGGTGTTAAAAAATCAACCATTCCCTCTTTGTGGATGACACCTTGTTATTGGGAGCTGCCTCTGTGCTTATAGCCTCCAGATTTAAAGGAGTCCTGGATGAGTTTTGTTTGATTTCGGGAAGCAGTTTTGACAATGGCAAATGCCATATCTATTGCTGGAACAACACTCCCAGCATGCTCAATTCCATTTCCAGAACCTTTGGTTTCGCAGCCTCCTCAAACTGGACTTCCTTCAAGTATTTGGGCCTTCTTTTTTTTCTTAAAAGAGCCTTCAACAAAGATTTGCTTCCCCAATTGGAGAAATTCAAGAACAAGCTGCTTGCCTGGGGCTTTTCCTGGCTCAACATTGCTGGTAAATCTGTCCTCATTAAATCTGTGCTTAATAGTCTTCCCTTATTTCAGTTTTCTGTTCTTCTTGCTCCCTCCGAGATTCTTAGAAAAATGGAGGAGATCATTCGGAATTTTTTTTGGAAGGGGGGCAAGCAAAATGAGAAAAAGTTTTCCTTAGTTAGCTGGGATTCCATCTCCAAACCGCTCTTGGAAGGAGGCTTGAATTTCAAAAATCTTGGATACCAAAATATCGCCATGGGAGCTAAGCTCATTTGGAGAATTATTGCTCCTAACCCTGGCTGGGCACATATAGCTCTTTGGAAAAAATATTTTAAGGGCAAGTGTTCCCGCTGTCTAGACCATCCTCTGCTGCTCCTGAACTCACTCTTCCAGAAGCTCTGTTCAAAATCTTGTCCGCTTATAAATACTCATGCCTTCTGGGTTTCTGGCAATGGAAAAAGGATCAACCTTTGGACAGACAGAATTATGAACAATGAGCCGTTGGGAGACTGTCCCTCTCTCCATGCATTGCTCAGTTGGATGAACAGGAGACTGTCCCTCTCTCCACGCATTGCTCAGTTGGATGAATAGGAGACTGTCCCTCTCTTCATGCATTGCTCAGTTGGATGAACAATGCTGGAATGCGTTCCCTATGGGATATCTCAGCCTAGCAGGATTCACGTTGGGCTGGCTGGAAAATTGAAACGCCCCCAGATTTGGCTATATAACGTGAGGAACTTCTCTCCAAGCTTCACGGATTGGCCCCATTGTAGATGTGAAGCAGGGATTCTAGAGGTTGGGGTTTGCAGGCTGGTGGTTATTCTGTTGCTCAGGGATATGCCAAGCTGTGCGAGTGCCCCCATGTGGCCACGAATCCAGAGCCTTGGAAAGGGATTTGGTACCACCCCTCTCTGCCAAAAATCGATTTTTTCAACTGGTTGTTATGCCACTCCAAAATCTTGACTGATGACAATCTGCAGAAGCGTGGCTTCCATGGCCCTTCAAGGTTCAGACTTTGCAAGGTAAATCAAGAAAGCGTTTCTCATTTGATGCTAGAATGTTCCTACACTTTGCAGATCTGGTCCGCGCTGCTGAATACTTTGAGTTCCAGCTTCGAGTTGCCTTCCTCCACTGCTGATTTTCTTGACAAATGGCTGCAAAGGTGCCCTGGTCCTCCTCCAAAAAACAAAATTATTAGAGCTACTTGGTTTATCCCCCCTAAAATTATCTGCTGGCAGATTTGGCTTGAGCGAAATAAAAGGATTTTCAGAAACTGTGAGCAGGACGTCAAGCTAGTGGCAGTTAAAATTAAATGCCAGTTAAAAGAGTGCCTGAGAGACCACAAAGATGATTTAAACCTCACTCAGCAAGATAAAAATTGGGGCTCTTTGCTCGATCTACAGTTCCAAAAATTGGGAAAGAGCATCTCCCTCCCGAAAGCTTGGCAAATAAGGGTTACAAAAAACAAGCTCTAGGGATGGATTGCAAACCATCATAGGCACTCTCTATTTTTTGATGGGGCTGCTAAGGGCAATCCTGGAAGAGCCGGTGCTGGAGGAGTTATTTTAAACCCAGCTGGTTCTAGGATTTACAGTTTCGCCTGGGGCTTGGGCATCGCTTCCGGAATCCAAGCAGAGGCTTTGGCTCTTTATCAAGGATTCAAGATGCTGAAAGTGCTGACCATCAGGGAGGTTAATGTTATTGGAGACTCTCAGGTTATTATTAATACTATGGTGACTCGTTCTAAGCCAAAGGATATAAGGCTAGTGTAGTGGCCAATCTAGGGTGCTAGATTAGACTAGATTTAATATCAACCAAGGTAGGTAACTTAGAGGCACGTGTCTAAAGTCTATAGACCTAAAAGGATCTCAGCTACCTAACTAAGTGTCTACTGTGACAGGCTACAACACTCCTTTACAGGAGATTGAAATATGTTTCCTTTCACACTTTAACACTCAGATCATCTAATTTAATTAACTGTTATAAAGAAACATCGTGTTACTAGTCTGAGTTTTCAACCCTCTTACAAGGATATCATTCAAAAAAAAGCTCTTTCCATCTAACACACTAAGCATTCATGAAAACCAAAAACTCTTTTAAGCACACTAAAATTCAAATGCATGAAAACAAAGTCCACAGAGATACTTCGAAATTCAATGGTCGATCAAATATTTTACAAGATCTTGTTCAATAATCTAGTAATCGAATTCTCAAGCTATCACCATGAATAATACTTGCAAGAACTTCTAATGGAATCAATAAACTCACAGGCAAGAAACTAACATCAAACGCTATTCAACAATATTCAGATTCAAAAACTCTATGGAAATGAAAATAAAAGTATACCAATCTCCACGTAGGGCCCGTCCACGCTTCAATGGCACACTTAGGAAACTTCAAGTGATGAAAACGTTAACGCATAAGCACTGTAATGGTGAAATGATGCCTATAATTAAGTTCTGGAAATCAAATTACATGCAAGAGAAATGTTCTGGAAACAATACACAAGACAACAACGTTCTGGAAAAATACAATACGCAGCGTTTTAACCTGCTTGTCTCCTATCCTTCGTTTACTAACTTTCCCTTCTAGTCTATAATCGAATGTACATACATTATCATGCAAATGTTTCTGCTTTTACAAAAAAAGGTGATTTTTGTCTTTTCTAATCTTAACTGATTTCCAAAACAAAACGAAATCAGTTTAGGTAACTTTGGCTTTTTGCTGCTTTTGTGACCCAAAAGGCTGGGTTTGACCAGCATTGACCATGTATCCAGGAGCTTTAGATTCGCTGTTGAATAGATCTTTCACCATGTATGTACATCCTAGATCACGTTCCTATCCTTGGTTTTGATTTTCCTGCCATGCCATGTGTCAATCATAAACAATTTACTGGAAGTCATGACATCTTGTAATTTTGTTGAAAATTTCTAATTTTTAACATAAAAATTCACAAATTAAATTTAATGTAAAATAACAACTATAACGCTTTGATTAATCAATTTCAATGGACTATGAGGGGTTTATGGGAGAAAATGATAGACAAATGATGGATTTCTAAAAGAAAATAATGGCAATGAAATGGTACCAACATCTCCCCCGAGCTCAATGATTTAGCATGTCCTCATGCTAATCCTGATGTGCTCCCTTTATATTCTGTTCCTACTTGTGCCTTTGCCGCTTGTAGCAATGCATCTATATTCTTCTGAGCTTGGGCATTCTTCTGAACGTGGAGCTCATGTTTCATATTCTTGTATTTTTCTTTGAGAGCTTTCTTTCGAGTATACCATTTGGTTGCCCATTTGAAAATGTCAGTTTGTTCAGTCTTAAGTTCTTTGATTTTCTCCTTCAGTTTCTCATTTTTCTGCTGAGTCTTCTTGCTTTGAGCTCTCAACATTTCATTCTCCTTCTTGACGACCTTCTCTAGCATGTTTGCCTCCATCAATTCCTCTTTTAGCTTTTCAATTTGTTTCTCTAACCTTCTTTGTTTCTTGTTTGTAAGTGCTGGCTCTTTCCCTTGTCCATTGTTACTCTCGACTTCCATTTCTGCTTCCGGGTTTGGCTGTGAATGAGCACTGCTCTCAATGTCCATTGGTGCATTTGCATTTGACTCTGGTTGATCATCTTGTGTTTGGTTATTTTGTATTCTCCTTGATATTCTCATATAAGTAGTGAAGATTTTGTCTTGCTCAATTTTCTGGGCAGCTTCTTGCCTCATCCTTCTTGTCCTTACACTACTGCTATGTGGAGGAACATTGTTTGACTTGCACTCAGGGATTTCCTCATCAATATCAAGCATAAACTCTGTGCGCTCTTGCTGTTCATGTTCATCTTCTCCATCTTTAATTTGATTAGCAACCAAAAATTCTTTCCATGTTTTTCCCCTCCTCTGCAACTCAAATTCAATTAGAATTTTAATCAACCCAAAATGATACAAAATTTTACCTTCATTACCCTTTTGTTTTTGAATAGTTTTTGACATTTTAGTCAAACTCTGTAAGTGGAAATAGGGTAGACTGATGGTCCATTTCCCTTTCAAGTGCAACAGGAGTTTGATGTGATATAGATATACTATGTTGTAACGACCTTCACATGTAACAAATTTCTGAATAATGTATACCATTTCATCCCATGGGTGCATTAGCCAACTTCTAGGGACACCCTTTTTCCAGTTGACAAAGGAAACGCTTGACTTAGACATAAAATGAGTCCATGATTTTTCCTTAAATTGTTTTGTTTTGAAATATTTTTCTCCTTCTGGACTGATTCCCAAGGTTTGTGCTATGGTGTCCTCTGAAATTCTAAAAGAGAAGTTTCCTGTTAATGCTTTCCTCCATTGAATGTGAATGCAAACTGCTTGGTCACTTCTTCATTGTTCCCATTAAATTTCTCTAGAAAATATAACCATTGCTTTTCCCTTAAAATCGTAATACAGTCATCATGATATTGGGAACTATCAAATGTTTCAGGCTCTGCCCTATTGGTCGTTTTGAAAAAGAAATTCCTGTTCTAACCCTTTTTGTTTATGCTCAACAATTCAATAAGGGTCTCTCGATTTGTTACCTCTGTTCTGCGCTCCACTTAATCGACCTGGTAACGCCCTCAGTTCTCGGGGTCTCCTTCTTCAATTGCTTGGGCAGGGACTGGATTAATGTCCTCGGATTATGGGTGGAGGCAGAAACTCGTGGTATTTTCTATGCTCTCCCTTTGTAGCGCCTGTTGTCTTGGCCTTCTTTGGAAACTCGGAGTTTGAATCACTAATATGGTAACACCCTTTACGAACTGAGACTTTTATGGAGTGAACTTAACAACCGACCTTTCCCAAATTACTATAATGATAATTCAGAGCGCATTCACATCATAAAGACAGAGGGGTTGTACTGGTTTGCATAGGTACAATCATGAGAACGCCATATACATATAAGGAGTGCTGGAATGATGATAACGGATATATGTTGCATGAGTCGACTTGGGTCAAACAATTGTTTTATAACTTGACCGATTCAAAAAAATGAATGAAATCATTGAACACTTGTCTTTCCAATGATTCACCACTTGTCCATTACTTGTTGGTACTTGGCCGATTGGAAAGATGATGGATTGATGACAAGGTTTGATGGCCGATTCAAAAAATGAGGAGTTAATGACAAGGTTTGAAGGGTGGTGTAGGAAAAGATTTAAAAAACGTAGTAGGAATATGGCAATAGGTCTATAGTGTGATGGGAAATGATAGTAGAGTTGAGTAGTTAGGAATGTTACAGGGGTGATGGGAAATGATAGCAGAGTTGAGTAGTTAGGAATGTTACAGGGGTGATGGGTATAGGGGTGTTTGAAATTGATAACAAGCAATCATAATCATCATATTTAACACTAAAATAATTCAAGAATTTTAAATGTTAAAAATAAAAATTACAACAATACATTACATTTGTTGGTTGACCAAAAGTTGAGTTGGCATGCACAAGTAGGACTGATCTTCATTGTCCAAATATGACTAATCTTCACTGTCCATAACAGGTCCCTTTTGAGATGAAATTGGATATAATAGGTCCCTCTGAAATCTGAAGAATTATGTTTGTGCAGCTTCTTTGAAATCTGAAGAACTATGTGTGTGCAACTTCCTTGATCCTTGGTGTTGATGTAGCCTTTATGATAAGCAACCTTTGAAAACTCTGTTGAAACTTTGTTGAAGTAGCCTGATGTGTCTTGAATGCAGTTTTTAACAGGTCCCTTTGATGTTTGTTGAACAAGTCCCTCTAATATTGGTACTGGTAACATAGTCTTCTGAACAGGTCCCACTGCATATTGCTTGAACAAGTCCCTCTGATTAGAAAAAAAACAAAAACAACTCCTTTATTGAAATACTGAAGTACTGAAACAAATTCTTTGAAGATTTACAAATGAGGAGATGAGATAAGGAAAACAAAATGTTGATGCTTCTCCCCCACTAAAGCTTTGACTTGTCCTCAAGTCATTATTGAAGCGATAAACCAAACAGTAAACAAACAGAACAAGGAATTCTTACCAGCCAAAGGATTGGTTTTCAAGTAAGAATTCTGGGTTAGAATGTGCCAGAGTCTGGTTTTCACATCTAAACCATTATTAGTGTTGTGTTTTTTTGTTTTTTTTTTTGTTTTTAAATGAAATGAAATGAACTAAGGTAGAGATATCATAGCTGAAGGCTGCAATATCTCAACCTCCCTTTGCTGAGATACAGTTTGAAGAAATTCCTCCTTGCTGATGGGCTTATAATAGAGTTTCAACCTATGGCCATTGACAAGAAAGGGGCTGTCTTCTCCATCAATGGTAGTAAGCTTGACTGTTCCGTTTTCATAAACTTGAACTATTTCATATGGGCCCATCCAATGTGTGGTAAATTTGGCTTTATGATCTTTGAATTTAGAGTCAAAGAGTAAAGCCCAATCTCCTTCTTTGAACTGTTTCTTTTTTATGTGTGCATCATGCCACTGCTTCCTTTGTTTCTGCATTAGGATTGTTATCTCCTCTGCTTGCTGCCTCATTTCATCTAGCTGGTTCAATTGCTGAATTCTCTCTTGTTGGGCTTCATTGAGATCAATTCCTAAATCTGCAGCCATCTTATAAGTATGTATTTGAAATTCAATAGGAAGCATTACCTCTTTGCCATACTCCAACTGATATGGTGTAAATCCTGTAGTGTTCTTCCACACGATTCTATAAGCCCAGAGTGCATATTTTAGCTTCTCTTCCCAATTATTTTTGTTCATTGCTACGGTCTTAGTGATAATTCCTTCCAATGTTTTATTTCTGGATTCCACCTGGCCATTGGCCTGTGGATGGTAAGGTGTACTTTTCCTGTGCTTGATTTGATATTTTTCTGTGATGTCTTTGACTAACTTTGAAGTAAACTGGGTACCTTGATCTATCACTATCTTTCTTGGTACTCCATACCTTACAAAAATTTCTTCAAAAAGGAAGTTTACCACTGTCTATTCAGTTGCTCGGACTAGTGCTTTGGCTTCAGCCCATTTTGTCACGTAATCAGTACAGACTAGGATGTACTTTTTGCCTTTGGAAGTTGGATTGATGGGTCCTATGAAATCTAGAGCCCATTTTTCAAATGGCTCTAAATGTACTTGAGGCTGAAGTGGCATTTCATCTGTAGTTGTTGGCCTACCCATTCTTTGACAATTATCACAACTCTTCACATACTTCTTGGAATCCTTAAAAATAGATGGCCAGTAGTATCCAAGACTGAGAATCTCGAATGATGTTCTTTTGGCTACAAAATGCCCACCACACGGTTCATCATGGCAAGATTTTAAAATATCAATTATTTCATCATTTCTTACACATAGTCTAATAATCATATCATAACCAGTGTAAAATAAATCTCCATTAACCCATGAGTATCTAGCACTTTGTTTGATCAACCTCTTCTTTTCCTTTGGAGTAAAATATGGAGGTGTTCTTCCTGTGGAAAAATAATTGGCCAAGTTAGCATACCAAGGATTCACTATTGAAATTGCAAATAAATTTTCATCTGGAAAAGAATCTTCAACTGGAACAACCTCACCTGGATTTTGCAGTCTAGAAAGAAAATCTGCCACCTGATTCTCCTTACCTAGTCTATCTAACATTGTGATACTAAATTCCTGTAATAATAACTCTGCCATTAGTTATTGGTTTATTCATTAAATAGTTAATGGCGGAATGGTCAGTATGTATAAAAACCTCATAACCAGTTATATAATGTCGGAATTTGTTCACAGCATGTATGATTGCAAGCATTTATTTTTCAGTGATTGTGTAGTTTAATTATGCAGGTGTTAGATTTTTACTAATGAAATAGATGGCATAATGGAAAGACTCCTCTTTTTGGCCTAATGAGGCACCTACTGCAGTATCAGATGCATCTGTAAAGATGTGAAATGGTAGGTTCCAGTTAGGTCCTTATAAGACTGGTGTGGTTGATAACTTTTCTTTGAGTGTTTCAAATGCTTGCTGACAATTCTCATTCCAGTTGAAAGGTGTATCTTTTGCTAGAAGCTTAAACAAAGGTAAATCTATTTTACTTAAATGTTCAATAAACCTTCTATAATAGATTGCATACCCAAGAAAACTTCTTACCTCTTTTTCAGTCTTCGGAATTGGAAAATTGACAATGATCTTGATTTTTGATGGATCAACTTTAATGCCTTGAGAAGAAATATAGTGTCCTAATACTATCCCTTCATTTAACATCATAAAACACTTTTCATTGCTTAGGGACAGATTAGCTTCAATACATCTCTTCAAAACTTTTTCAAGATTCTCTAATGCATGCTCAAATGAATTACCATACACTGAAAAATCATCCATGTAAAATTCAACACAATCATGAACTAAATCAACAAAAATAGCTAATATAGCTCCCTGAAATGTAGCTGGAGCATTGAAAAGTCCAAATGGTAAAACATTATAAGCATAAGTGCCCCAAGGACAAGTAAAAGTGGTTTTTTCCTGGTCCTCTAAGGCTATCCTCATCTGGTTGTAGTCACTGAAACCATCAAGAAAAGAGAATGATGATTTCCCAGCTAATGTGTCTAGCACTTGGTCAATAAATGGTAGTGGGAAATAATCTTTGAGGGTTGCTTTGTTCAATTGTTTGTAATCAACACAAATCCTCCACTTGCCATTTTTCTTGGGTACTACTACCAATGGGGATACCCACTGGCTTTTAGAGATAGGATAGATAAAATTGACTTTCAACAGTTTTGTAATTCCTCTCTAACAATATCCTGAAGGATGGGATTCGTTCGTCTTTGCGGTTGCCTCACTGGTTTGATATTACTATCCGTATAAATGTGGTGAGTGCATGTTTCAAGGTGAATTTCGTGCATATCGGTGTAGTCCCAAGCAAATGCTTTCTGGTATTTTCTCAATAATTGTATCAATTGTTCCTCCTGAGATGAGTCTAGGTGAGTGCCAATATTCAAAGTTTTTCCTGGACTAATCTCTATGGTCTTACTCTGTGTGTTTGTGATAGATTGAATTGGAAAAATGTTCTGAAATGTTGTTTGCAAGGAATGAATGGTGCATGTTTCCTGAAAATTTTGTGCCAAAAGTTCATCTGCAGCATGATATTGGTCATTTCTCAATTCTTCGGAAACATCAGGTTGAGAAAGGAACAATTCTACCAAATCATCATTATTATGTTCTTGATAATAATAGATTTGGTTGATGCTGAAAACAGATTGAAATTTTGCCTTATCATTGTATTTATCATCGAGCCATAAATTGTGTGCTACTACTCGTGATTGTGTTGATGGGTAAAGAGTGAGTTGTTTTCTTTCAGTTCCTCGTGAAATGATCATATTACCCTATCTACATCCTATGAATGCATCAGCAGTTGCTAACCATGTACCAAGGATGATAGGGTGTCCTCCTAAATTGGATTTTGGCTGAAGAACTAAAAAGTCCACTGGATACTCCCAAGAGTCCAACGAAACAATTATGTCCTCCAAAATCCCTTCAGGAATCACTTTAGACATATCAGCGAGTTCTAGAACAATTGTTGTGTGCTGCAAGTTTGTGAGCTGCAGTGTTTTCATCGTTTCAAGAGTCATCACATTTATTGTGGCCCCAAGGTCAATTAAAGTGTTTGGAATATGTAGGTTGTTGATGATTGTAGTGACTCTGGGAATACCGAGATCAACATACTTTTCCATTGAAATGGTGTTTGTCATAAGGCGAGCTAAATGTCCAATAACATGAATAGTTTGTGGATCAACTCTTTTCCTAGTGGGCTTCTTGAGGCACAGTTCTTTGATGGCTTTAGTATATATGGGAATGTCTTTTATGGCTTTTAGTAGTGGAATTTTTATATAGACATTCTTTAGCTCATCTAAAACATCAAATTGTGGTATAGACATGGGAAGTTTTGTTTGGACCAATATGTCTGGAAAAGGTGGTGGATGCAACGGTTGCATTTATTTGTGTTTGATGTCATCATTTTGTTTCCTTTGAGTTGGAGTTTCATTTTCATTTTCTTCGTTCTCTTCTTGTTTATCAACTATTGGAGATTCTTTTTGAAGTACCTTACCAGAACTTAAATTGATATTTTGCAAAGGTAATGTGGGATATGATGGTCCCTCATCTACATTATAAGCTGGTCTCTCTGCTCTGTTATTTGGATTTGGTACAGGTTGAGTAGGAATTTGAGTAGGTCTAGGAGGTTGTTGGTTAGATGGAAGTTGTAATTGTGGTGGATTTATTGGTGGAGGAGCAGGCATTGCTTGTTGAGTGGGTTGGGGTTGATAAACAGCTTGCTACTGAGGATATTGTTGATATGTTTGAGGATATTGTGAATATGGCTGATGATATTGTTGATATGGCTGCGAATATGGTTGGTATGGTTGAGGATATGGTTGACATTGTTGAGAGTATTGCTGAGATGGTCTCCATTGTTGTTGTGGGTAATTTTGGTGTTGCCATGGCATGGGTACATTCCACGAATTCTGAGCATACATCTGATCTTGTGCAGGAAATTGCAAATTCTGGTTTGGAAACATACCTTGAGGTGGAGGTGGAGGTTGTCATGGTCTCTTTACGCCCGTGAAATACACATTCTCCATAACTGTGTTAGCTGCCACATTACAATTCTGCAAAATCTTGACTTTAGAGCAATGAAATATATCATGATTTTCAGTACAAAAGGCACAAACTTGAATGTTTTCTAATGGACAGTCTTTTAAGGCATGTTTCTTTCGGCATTTTGGACAAAAGACAACCATTATTTGATCTTCCTCTTCTTGTTTTTTATTGGCTTTGAGAGTGTCAATTTGAGTTCCTAAGGTACTTAATAGATCTGTTTTGAATTCTTCTAACAAATTTCCTATTTCAGCTCTTGTGACACTTGCTGAAGCAGATTTTGTGGCTTTGGATGATATGGCTCTTTTTCCAATTTTGGCTTTGCTCCTAGAATACTTTTCACATAAATCAACAATTTCTTCGAAAGGTAAGGTGGAAATATCACCTTTTCCCATCAAATTAAGATCATCTAATATTCCTCTCGAATGCCCTTCAAAAATATTGTTCGAATGAGGTCAAGAGTCATGGATTGATGTTTTGATTTTTGTAAATTGTAAGCAAATCGTTCCAAGTACTCCTCTAAATTTTCATCCTCTTGTTGATTCATCCTAAAGATATCATCTTTAGAATCTTTCGATCTACAATAAGGTTGGTATTTCTTGAGGAATATTCTTCTCATGCCATCCCAATCAATTATTGCATGTTCACCAAGTCCCATGAACCATCTTAGTGTTGATGGTTTTAATGTTGCTGGGAAGAGTCTAAGCCTATGGGCATCATCTGTGTAACCATATGTTCGACATACAATGTCAAACTCAAACAAGAATGAATCTGGATCTTCTGAAGCCATGCCATAAAAGTTTGGTAACACAGAAGGAGGTATGTTTTTCATTTTTATCTCCTCATCATGATTGTTTTTTGGTTCTTGAATAGGAAATTTAAAGGTTGACTCTTCCTCCTCTCTTTGATCTTGTTGTTGTTCAGGAGTGGGTCTTCTTGCTGATCCTCCTCCTTCCTCAGCCATTTTGATAGATTCCTTTGGTGATCTAATTTCTTGTTCAGTGTCACTTGTTCCCAAGAGAAGTTGTTCTAGAGATTGTTGAGTTACTTTACTACTTTCTCTTTTTGTAGAGGATTCAGGGAGATGTTTCTTATGTGATTTGTGTGCCAATAGGATTTGTCTCTCAATAAGTGTAAGTCTTTTCCCTGATTTGTGTTTATCCTATAATTTTTGTATGGTGACTTTCTCAGCTGGTGTTGTGTGTTCAATTTTTCCTAAAGGGTCTTCTCCTGGTGGTAGGTTAGTTTTTGGATGGGGGGTTTTTATGAATCTACCTTTATTATCTTAGATCTAGGCATAAGCAAACATGACTTCTAAAATGACAATTAAAATCAAATCTATGTTCTGTTTTTGTTTGTGTTTGTTTATTATATTTTATTTTTCGAAATCCTCTAACTACGCCTCCCCGACAACGGCGCCAAATTGTAGTGGCCAATCTAGGGTGCTAGATTAGACTATATTTAATAGCAACCAAGGTAGGTAAACTTAGAGGCACGTGTCTAAAGTCTATAGACCTAAAAGGATCTCAGCTACCTAACTAAGTGTCTATTGTGACAGGCTACAACACTCCTTTACAGGAGATTGAAATATGTTTCCTTTCACACTTTAACACTCAGATCATCTAATTTAATTAACTGTTCTAAAGAAACAATGTGTTACTAGTTTGAGTTTTCAACCCTCTTACAAGGATATCATTAAAAAAATCTCTTTCCGGCTAACACACTAAGCATTCGTGAAAACCAAAAACTCTTTTAAGCACACTAAAATTCAAATGCATGAAAACAGAGTCCACAGAGATACTTCGAAATTCAATGGTCGATCAAATATTTTACAAGATCTTGTTCAATAATCTAGCAATCGAATTCACAAGCTATCACCATGAATAATACTTGCAAGAACTTCTAATGGAATCAATAAACTCACAGGCAAGAAAATAACATCAAATGCTATTCAACACTATTCAGATTCGAAAACGCTATGGAAATGAAAATAAAAGTATACCAATCTCCACGTAGGGCCCATCCACGCTTCAATGGCACACTTAGGAAACTTCAAGTGATGAAAACATTAACGCATAAGCACTGTAATGGTGAAACGATGCCTGTAATTAAGTTATGGATATCAAATTACATGCAAGAGCAATGCTCTGGAAAAAATACACAAGAACAACAACGTTCTGGAAAAATACAATACGCAACCTTTTAATCTACTTGCCTCCTACCCTTTGTTTACTAACTTTCCCTTCTAGTCTATAATCGAATGTACATACATTATCATGCAGATGTTTCTTCTTTTACAAAAAAGGTGATTTTTGTCTTTTCTAATCTTAACTAATTTCCAAAACAAAACCAGTTTAGGTAACTCTGGCTTTTTGCTGCTTTTGTGACCAAAAAGGTTGGGTTTGACCAGCATTGACCATGTATCCAAGAGCTTTAGATTCATTGTTGAATAGATCTTTCACCATGTATGTACATCCTAGATCACGTTCCTATCCTTGGTTTTGATTTTCCTGCCATGCCACGTGTCACATCATCAACCATTTACAGGAAGTCATGACATCCTGTAATTTTGTTGGAAATTTCTAATTTTTAACATAAAAATTCACAAATTAAATTTAATGTAAAATAACAACTATAATGATTTGATTAATCAATTTCAATGGACTATGAGGGGTTTATGGGAGAAAATGATAGACAAATGATGGGTTTCTAGAAGAAAAGGATGGCAATGAAATGGTACCAACAGCTAGCAAGGTTGATTCACAAAATTTCAAAACTTGGTGATTCTTTCCAAAATTTAAAATTCTATCATGTGTTGAGAGCCAATAATAAAGAGGTGGACACTGAAGCTAACAAAGTAGCCCTTCTTACGGCTGGTGCTCTGCTCAGAGGTGGACAGGAAATATGGGAAACAATCCCTTAATTTAGAACATTGTCATGTTTTATTGCTTTCTGTTAAATCAATTTGTTTGTACCCACAAGCTTGGGAAAATCTCTGAAATTGATCACATAGTTGCAGCTAAGAAAGGATGTGAACTAATCATAAATGTCATGGTCTTGCAAGGCTGTTCGACACTTATCGTTTTAGACTCACCCTTTATAATCCGTTCTTTGGCATTAAGGCCAAGTTTATAATATATCCACTACCCGTTTCTGTAAATAAAAAAACACAGTTCAGAGGCATGTAGCCGCCACATCTCTTCTCATAGATAAGCTATCATCGTCTGAGCTAGTTTATTTCCATTTCTGTTTGTAAGCATATTTTAGTATTTTACATTAATGAAATGAAGTATTATATCTGTTGCATCTCTATTTTTATGGTTATCTCTGTAATTTGTTGCATTCCCATTTAAATCTGGATCAAGGAAGTATGGGAAACATATTTAACATTGTTGAATGGAACATGTAAATGGGAAGGGAACTCCTTATTAGAAATATTCAAAAGAGGGTAAGGATGTATGTAAAAATATATTTTTCCCAATTACTATTAGCTAGGATATATGGAGGTCTAGAAACGAGATTAGTTTCAAAGATGTCCCATTCTCTCTAGTATAAGCATATTAGAGTACAATTCTGCTATGAATAATACGTAGGCACTGTGAAGAAAAGGAAAAATCATCACATTAATCCTTTTGTGAGTGATGATTCTCGCGCATGTAGATTCTTTGATGGCGCTTACCTAGAAAATCCAAGTAAATACGGTGCATGGGGTTATCTTTATTTTCATTCCGCTCATTATATCTATTTTTCTTTGGATGTTGGATAAGGGACCTATAATTGGGCCAAGCTATCAACCCTAGTATCCCTTCCTGGATTAGTCATTAATAATAATTGTTTGTTTAATTCATAGATAAATGTAAGAGTATTATGACTTTATTTTGAATTTCAAGATATGAACATGTTTATTTCTCCCAAGGCATTCATTTTTAAAGCTCTATGCATGCATTTTCTTGAATTGTTGCAATGCTTCAACAAGACTTTTTGTTATGATGAAGTGCATTCCTAGAAATGTCAAAGCAATGTGAGGAGAAGGAGATCCATTATTATATGATCAAACATGAACAAGAGTTTGATGTTGTCATATGATGTTGTGTTATGTAGTGCAATGATAGACATGTATGCAAAAAATGGCCATATAGGCGTTGCTTGCAAGATGTTCAATAAAGCGTCTCATAAGAATGTTGTCTTGTGCAATGCAACATTCCACATTTTGTTTCAGTTTGTAGATGACCAATTTTTACTATCATAGCTATATCCAAGAAGAATTTTAAGCCATTTTTTAGTGTGATATATACAGGCAAGGAGAATTTCTAGTAGCAATTTCCAAATATGGGCTTCTAGGGACTAACTCCAGTAGGAGTTGGATTTATAATCTTTGGGATTTGGTAATCCTACTCAACGGCCAAGATCTATCTGACGAAGGTATCTTCTTCATCTTCCTCAAGACAGTCGTCTTCTTCTAGTTTGTACAGAAAAAGGCAATTTTACATTAGGGAGATTTTATTCATTACATCCCTTGCATTAATCTATATTTTGAACGTAGCCTTGTCATCCTACAATGGCCTAAATAATGGAGACCATATTGTGTTGGATATTCAACTAGAAAAATTAACCGTGGCATCAATTTTTTGTTGTATTGAGTTGTGGGCATGATCTATGAATGCAATCAATTACTTCCTTTGCCTTGGGAGGTAAATAATCTGATTGCCATATTTTCATTTTATGAGGAATTCCTTGTATTTATCTCCAAAACGAGGGCTGGACATGCATTGAGATTAGGTATGATGACCTTCTTTTGTACCCATTTCAGTATGCACTGAATCTAAAGTTCCAAAGATCCCCTACCCAAGACTTGTGTTGCCTCCTCCTCGGGTTGTTGTGAGTTTGATTATGTAAGGAACATTGTTTTTCCAAATGGGTATTTCATTCTTCACATGGATGTTGTCTCGTGGAATGCAAGTTGTCTAGCCATTGGTTAGAGGAATACAGTCGACATTGGGTGAAAGAAGAAAACCATGTCGAGGCTCTGGAGTCTACACACATAACGAAGGAATAAATTGAGCATCGAGTGGTGATGGGCTTGAGCCTTCGTGAATGAAACCACAAGGAGTGGGTGGCTAGGGTTTGATTTGAAATTCATCGAATTAGGGCCAAAATGGTTCGGAAAACCTTGAGATTCAACCAATTTTGATTTTCAAGCAAAAAATGCGTCGAATGTCGTGACACAAAATGCAGACACCACGAATCCATTCATATAAAAGAGGCTGAGACAAAACATAATATAGGAGTTCAAACTTAGCTCCATCTCTCGTGCTAGTCATGCTCTCCTTATGACCTCCTAGTGCTTTCAGAATGTGAATTTATTTCCCTCAAGAATTTGAACCTATGAAGAACAAAATCATGTGTTGATCAGGGTTTATGGTGCATTCCACAAAGAATACATAGGAAAGACCTATGGAGAACACAATCAGGTGTTGATTAGGGTTTATGGTGCAACTTGCAAAGAATATACAGGTGATACTTATGGAGAACATAGTTGAGTGTTGATTAGGTTTTATGGCGTGGCCCGCGAAGAATACATAGGAAAAACCTACAAAGAACACAATTGGGTGTTGATCAAGGTTTATGACGCGGCCTACAGAGAATACATAGGTGAGACCTATAATGAACACAGTCGGGTGTTGATCAAGGTTTTATGGTGTGGCCCGCGAAGAATACATAGGAAAAACCTACAAAGAACACAATTGGGTGTTGATCGAGGTTTATGACGCGGCCTACAGAGAATACGTAGGTGAGACCTACGATGAACACAGTTGGGTGTTGATCAAGGTTTATGGCATGACTCGTGGAGAATCTATGGGTCAACACCTTTGAAATAATATGAATAATAATATATGGTCATGTGGTATATTTTGTAGAGACAAGTGTTATATATATATATATATATATATATATATATATATTACATTTAAAACAATATATTATAATTTTTTCATGTATTAAATTTTAATATTCATTTATTTATTAAGTATAGTATATTTTTTTCATTTTATTAATATAATGTATGATCTGTGGGCAAGGTGTCGACACTATTTTGTGAGTGGATACAACCTGGAGAGGAGATACAATTTCTAGAGAGCATGAATTAAATACTCACTCAACAATTCAATATCGATTATGGAAGTGAGAGAAATCCCACAACATATATGAAAAAAAATTAGCAACTCCTAGTTTATTTTAATATTAGTAGCTTTGGAATGGGAACTATGGATTTCCCATTTTTGACATCACCCAACAATGGAGGATAAATATCT
Source organism: Pinus taeda (assembly GCA_000404065.3). Taxonomy (NCBI): domain Eukaryota; kingdom Viridiplantae; phylum Streptophyta; class Pinopsida; order Pinales; family Pinaceae; genus Pinus; species Pinus taeda. Next base: position 195,989 of record APFE030414567.1, read on the forward strand.
ATTGAGGTAGATGAAAACTATAAAACATTGTAAAATGAAAAGAAACCTCCACATTGTAAAGATCATTGAGTTGCCAATTCATTACATACTCAACACTAATAACCATCTACATAGAAACCATTAAATACCTATAATAGCTAAATAAACCACAAAATCCAGGCTAACACTGTAAAATACTCAATACCAAAAAAACAATATGCATTAACATATGGAATATCCTAGAATCTCAAATAGAAAACCAACATTCAATTAGTTTCTCTAGCTTAGGATTTTATTATGTAAAAACGGGCATGTTTCTCTCCAATTCAACTACATGCTTCTTAGTGAAATCTAGGCATCATTTGTCTTCCCTTCTCAATGAAATAACCCCTTCTCCCGCTCAAAGATTCATCATATAGGATGGAGTCTTAGTTGTGGTGATAGCTTGAAGGTCTACCATTCCTAAATAAAACTTTGTCCTAACATTATATCTTGTGCTTGCCTTCTGATTTTTTTTTCAATTGAATGTAGAAGTATTGGTCATCACTCATGTTGACATGGGGCCCTTCAAGACAATAAGTTAGTCTCCTCTATTTTCCATAGCCTCAAACCTTGTTAGTGTTGATCATCATATAACATATGCCATAGCCAATTGTATAGATTATAAATGGAATTTTCTTGTTATTAAAGGTTATATATTCCTTTTAATTTTTTGAAAAATACTTCTTCTTTATAAAAAAATATATTTACATCAAAAAACTCAAAAAAGGGAAAGGAAGGGTACATATAGAAGATATTAAATATAGAGGTACATATAATGATATTTAATTTTATTAATAGGGTTGAGATGTTTTTAATTTGATTTGAATTATTAATGAGAGCCAATTGTTAATTGAGGGATATATTCCATGAAGGAAGATTAGGATAAAAGGGATAAAGAAATACTTGTTGTTAAATCTCATCATAGACACTAGTATTCAACTTCAATCTTGTGTTGGTGTTTCGTTGTTATGAGAATGGAGAAATTTAGGATTCAAGGCAACCATGTGATGATGATTGGTATGTTGGTATTTTGTCAAATTATTTGTATGAGTTTGGGAACCCTCCCATACTATCAATGCATGAATCCACTATAACCATGTCAAATTTCAGTGCATACAAGCACAAAATGAAAAAATTCAACGTTGGCCCCATTCACAACCTTTAGCTTTGTGTGACGTCAATTAATTAAAACATAATTTCCATTGATTCTTAAATGTTAAGTGAATTGAACATTTACCTCACCTCAAGAGAATCAATATAATTGAACTCATGACCTCTCAATAGTAAATTAAGGTGCTTTGATGATGAGTACTCAACCAATCGAGCACCTAACCCTCAAAGAGGAAAGTAATTACATAGGATGATAAGCACAATAAAAAAAATCAATAATTTTGTCTCCTCGACATTTATGTTATAATTTTGTAGAATTTTTTATGTGGGCCATATTTGAGTCTAGGAACCCTCCCATACCATCAATGCATGCTTCTATTATAACCATGTCAAATTTCAGTGCATACAAGAAAAAAGTGAAAGAAATTCAATGTTGGCCCCATTCAAAACCCTTGGCTCTATGCGGGGTCAGTTAATTACAGCATAATTTCCACAAATTCTTAAATGTTAAGTGAATTGAACATTTACTTGACCTCGAGGGCATCGAGAGAATTGAACCCGTGATGTCTCAATAGAAAATTGAGCTATTTTGATGATTATTACTCAACCAATCGAGCACCTAACTCTCGACGAGGCTAGTAAATACATAGGATTATAAGGACAATAGAAAATTAGAAATAATTTCATCTCCCTGAAATTTATGTTACAATTTTTTCGAATTATTTGTGAGTCGTATTTGAGTCTTGGAATGCTCCCATATTGTCAACGCATGCATCTACTATAACGATGTAAAATTTCAGTGCATACAAGCACAAACTAAAAAAATTTCAACATTGGCTCCATTCACAACACTTGGTTCTATGTGGGGTCAATTAATTAAATCATAATTTCCACTTATTCCTAAATTTGAAGTGAATTGAACATTTTCTTGACCCTGAGAGCACGATAGAATGGATTCCATGCCCTCTCAATACCAAATTAAGGTGCTTTGATGATGGTTATTCAACCAATCGAGTGCATATCCCTCGACAGGGCTAGTAAATGCATAGGATGATAAGGGAGGAAAAAATAATCAATGATTTCATCTCCTCAACATTTATGTTATAATTGACGTAAAATTCTTTGTGCGAGTCATATTTAAGTCTTGGAACACTCCCATATGGTGATTCGGGATCTTTTCAGAATTTCATGAAAGAGAATGTAAAAACTATATATGAAAAACACTTAAAGAAGAAGAAACATAAAGGATACCATAAAGACAATGCAACCAATATTTGATAATGAAGTTCGTCCAATGTGGGCTACATCTTCGGGATATGCTTAAATAGTGGGGAGGCCCCTTCATTCATCTAAACAAAAAGACAGGTAAGTACATGGAAAAATACATCATTATATGAGGATGACTTGAGAATGGGTCGCTCAAATCCAAAATCTAATTGCACCAGTGAAATCCTTGTAAAATTCTGAGTAAAATGAGTATAAACTCAGCTATCTTTTGCCACTGCCATCTCTAGACTCCCCCAAAGAATCTTCAGATTCCATAGCAAAATCTTTTAGGAATATCCTAAGAATATTCCCTATAAATATTTTTTCTCAGAAATCATGCCTGCACTGAGTTCCATAGGCTTGGTTCCGTCCCTATGCATGGTTTCACCCTGCTCCAGGTTCCCACAGCCTCCTCCACCCACTCTTTGCTTCGTTGTCAGTCGAATGGAATGATAATTTTAAATATTTATGGATCGATGAGAAAATAAATGAACGGGTCGTTGGCCCATTGGTTTTTCGTGCCATGTTAAGTGGTTGGTTGACCTACCCTGTTTGGTGGACCTTTACAAAAATGTAATATGGTATGAGTTTAACTGTCGACACATTATTTAAAAATAAATAAATAAATAAATAAAATAAAATAAAATAAATTTTATTGACTTCCAAACTATTGTAACATATAATGGTTTGTAAACATATGTTTGCTTAAACTGTTCCAATAATTATATAAGGGTCCGCTGAACCATTTTGACATAAGACCGTTTGATCGTTTGTTTGAAATATGCTAGTTATTTTAAACCATTCACCAAATTTAGACCGTCAACATAGTTACCAATCAAACATGTACTATTACCTCAAAACGAGTACTTGAGCCCAAAAACCCAAAAAAAAAATGAAAAAACAACCCGAAAATAAAAAGTGTTGATTTTGAATCACCAAAATTATTATTATATTATTTTATTTTTTTTAGAGTAAATTTTCAATATTTTTTAAAAATAACAATGAAAAACAATAAAAGCCATTTTGTTTGGTGCAAAAAACACTTCGAAATCAAAAAGTGTTGAACTTTAAATTTCCAATGATTTTCAAGCATGACATTAAAGATAAAATATCACGTCTTTGAAAAGCCTTAAAATTCCAACGATTTTTAAGCATGACATTAAATTTAAAATATCACTTCTTTGAAAAACTTTAAAATTCCAACAATTTTCAGGGATGGTGCTAAGAAAAAATACTTATAAATGTTTTCAACCATACCATTAAAGATAAAATATCACGACTTAGAAAAGCATTAAAATCTTGACAACTTTTCAACCACAGAATTAAAACCAAAGATTAAAACTACAAAACAATCTTAAGTTTCAAAATATTTCAAGCATGACATTATGGAAAAATTTTATGACTAAAAAAATTTAAAAATGAACACTTGAATGAAATAGTTATTATACCAAGAGTAATTTTTTTTTTAAATGCTAAACGTATAGCGATTTTAAAATCTTACCCTAAGACAACTTGATACATTGCAAAAAAAATTTAAAAATCAAATATCAAATTGCGCATAATGGGATAGGATTGCTAGACAAGCATCAACACATACCTTGGAAACACTTTCCCAAGGGTGAGAAGGAACTGGTAATGGAGTGTACAAGCCTAGTTTTCTATTGTTGGGCTTGCTTTTAGCACACATAGTACACCCTCTTACATATCTAGAAACTGTCTCATTCATTTTTGACCAATAACAAAATCTTTGCAGTTGTGCAACTGTTTTACTTAGCCCAAAGTGACCTGATATTAGAGAAGTGTGTGCTTCTCGAATTATCTTTACTCTTTTAGTTTGTGGAATGCATAACTTCCCACAATGATATAAGAGTCGGTCCTTTACATGATAAT